>JABFQC010000074.1:0-41248 GCA_022817085.1 Psilanteris sp. ZL-2020
ATATTGTGGCTGTAAAACTGGTAAATGGAAATAAAATATTCACAATTCCCGCCCGTATAATTTTATTTACCATTAATAACGTAAATTAAATTTGATTTTTTTGCACGCTCAAAAACGACTCGTTTGGCGCGAGCAAACGCAAGCGCTTTGTTTGTTTATGTTTGTATTGGCGTTTGTTTGTGTAAATAAACAATGCCAACGGTCAATATTAATTACGCGAACGTTTTTAATTTTACGATATTACGTCATAACTGAATCAATGAAAGGTAACGTCGTTTCTAACGGGGCTGAAGCAGTGAGTCATGTTCGATGCTGCATTCGAAATAACAACTTCTTTGTTGGAATCTTTTTGGCGATTCAAAATTTTCGGTTCGAATAACATCGAGTCTCGAAAGGAATACAATTATCGAAATTCATTTCAATGACTAGTTATATTTAATCACGAAGTTAATTGCATCTTGTGTCCAATAATTTAAATATATATATGTCTGTGTATACACAAGTTTTCGAAATCGATAAAATCGAATCGACTTTAAGCGGAATTACTTGAACGCGAATGAAAATTAATTGACGAATAGCGTGATCGAGTTTGCGGATTCCTCGTAATTCAACGTAAAACCTTATTTGACGCAATTTATTATTAATTCGTAGCGACATATTTTACAACGAAACCAATCCAGGAACATATAATGTAATCAGAATTTGATAAAACAACGAGAAGTAACGCGGGAAATGCTTCTAACGAGCGAAACGAAGACCGACTTATTTGTTTACACTGCGTGTTGACGAAGACGAAGGACGAAAGTTCAATGGCAAATTTACCCGAATCATTCACGGAACCGAAAGTTAAATTGAAATTGTTCAAACATTGAATTGCGCGATACACAATCGATCGTCTTCGAATTATTTGCCGCGATCTTGTACTCGCGCAATTATTGACAACAATGAAACCACGAGTTCCACGAAAAAATGTTAAACAATCGTTTATAAACAAGACCGTTAAAGTCGCGGTAATATGCGGGCGCGATCAACAATCGCAACTCAATTGGTTAAACAGAGACAGCGCGATGTTGTTTCGTCAACGACAACGACCAATTATCGGACTTTTCGCTGCAAAAACGAACCCGTTCGAATTTGAATCGAACGAAAATATTGTTGACAATAATGAATTGGTGAGGGTGGAGGGGGTGGTATTACAATTGTCCCCTTCCCCCTTCGCCATAAAAGCGTGCGGAATATAAATATAGCAACGAAAAGCGGGTTACGCAGTTAATATTTTTGCGCTCAACAATACATCGAATAACACGAACCGTTGCAAAAAACGGAGAAATTCGGTCGACGCGGAACGTAAATCGTGCCGGAAATTTGACTTAGTTTTAATTTATCTTGAGTTTATTTAAATTTTCGTTATTCGTTGCGCAAATGGACGGGAGCGTGGACTTCAAGAAAATCGATATCATCGGCTCCGATAGGTTTGTATTTATATATGGAAATGCATGTACGGTCTTTTGTATATGGAAAAAGGAAGAGACAAAAAACCGACTGATTCGTTGAGTTTGAAGTTCAAATTTTGCGCCGCGCCATTTAGTCATTTCGATCGCATGCGTTTCAATGAATTGGACGGACGTTGTAACGCCGTAAGACTATTCTCGGTGAAAATTAAGCTCGGAACATAATATTCGCGCGTGACTTGCGTCGAAGAGAAAACGTTCGTTAAAAGGATTCATAAAAGTTATTTCAGATACGTTGAAAGTGTATGACACCGAAGTTTCTTTTGACTGTATTATATATGCGCGAATTATCATTATATATATATCATTATATATACGCATATATAAGCGCACAAAGAAAAAACGTGTCTATTAATTAAAATCGTACGATCCATTTGTTATACCATCGTATATATAAAACTAAATAAAATCGTTAAAATTTGCCGTAAAACTAATGTAAACAAAGCCCGAAAACAAAAACCGTTAAATATATGTGCTGCTTCTGACCTTACAGTTCGAATGTTTAATTTTTTCGGAGAAATTCAATTTTGTAATTTCAAATGAAATAAATTGGGTGTGTTATTAGCAATGAAGATTTGAAAAATGACCGGACGATATTTTCTCCGTATACTTAACTCGACTCAATTATTGCATAATAACAACCCAAGATTAATATACATACATAGCGGGACCCGCTTTTCCGTTTCGATCTAATGTAAGCTTCGATTTAATACAAGTTTCGATCTCCGTATTTTCATTAAGTTCGGGAATGATAACGAATTGATTTTAAGTTCCCAACTACGCTTTCAGCAATAATGCATATTTATAACGAATTTTGAGAATCGAACGTTTTAACGAAATTGCGTGGCTTTTGAAAGGCACGGACCGTTTTGAATTTATTCCCGCAATTCAATCAATAACAAAAGATCGAAGGATATACGGTCATTCGTTTCTTAATTCAAACGATGATATTGCAACACTGCGAATCGCTCGATATTATGTTTACGATTCTAATATAATAATAACGATAATAATAAATTTGTGTTTAATAGCCGTAGTGTTAATTTCAAAATTGAATGCCGCCGCGAAATAAAATGGGAAACAAAATATCGGTTTTCGGGTCAAAAAAGCGAGGGATTGTTTGATTTCATCGAATCTTGAAGTCAAATCGAAATTTATAAGATATACATATATATATTATGGAGTTACACCAGGCAATCAAAACAAATGTTTCAATATAGAAGCCATCTACATAACTGCATATGCAGATCAATTTAATTCTCGGAAGAAGGAGCAAAATTAATTCGTATTGTTAAATTAATTATTAAATGTGTTCGAGCAAGTGAATTTTATTTTGAATTACAAAACGCGCGGCTTTCGAATACATTGTCAATAATACGTAATATTCATATATAAGGTATGAATAAATAAATTAATAACATCACTAAATATGCTGTTACAAATAAAATTGTATTGTTAAATAGATATATATATATATGTGTAAAACAATATAAATTCATAAAGGATAAGTTTATAAACAATCAACAACAAAGGTCAATATCGTCGCGACAATTGCAAGAAACCTAAACAGCATTGAAATTCACGGCAGAACGTGTTGTTAAACAATTTAAGAAACTTGGTCGGATTCCGCGAAAAAGCTTTTACGTCAACAACGCGCCAGCGACAAATAGTAAAACTGAAATTTCATTTGAATTATTGATGTTTATTATTCGTTGCTGTTTGCGCGCGAGTCAAAAGTTAAACTCGATTCCGGTTAATTCAATAAATATTTACAAATCGAAATTTGTAAAGCGTGTAATATTTTGCGCCCGAGAACACAGTCTTTCGGGACAATGGCGCAGCGAAATAATAACGCGGACTCCGAATCTTGAACGTGCGTCGTAAAAGTGTCAGAAAAAAATTTGTTTTCCGGTTTTTTTCGCCGGCATTAAATTATGCGAATAAACATAAAACCAATTTCAATCGGGATTTCGTTTTAATTCCACACATTTTCGCGGAAAATAATCCGACGAATTTGCATTAAAATTGCAAACTAAGGCCGGGTTAGGCCGATTAGCATACTCGTCGGGCCCGAAATACGACGAAACAGCCGTTGAAACGGAGAACGCCGCACACACGGGGGACAAGGACAGAAGCGGGCAGAAAAAATTGTGTATCAACATTAGGCACTCGTATCGCTCTCAGCTGCGTATTCTCTGTCTCGCATTTCGCGTAGTAAACTCCGTTCCACGTGCGCACGCACTATCCCAATTCTGACCTTGAAATTTCTATCTTTTTTTTTCTTTTTCTGTTTTTTTTTAATCAAATCATTCTGGGCGCTTGCGTAACGCGATTGCACTCCCTCGTTCTTCGAAGGCGGAATCCCTCAGGGTCGGATCGCGAAAGATACAACACTTCCTGTACTATTTCGAACTCATTTTCGGTTACGAACATTCCACATAAACCGAAAATATTTACCGATTATGAATTCAGGCGTCGCATAATTCGATCGCTTTTCTAGTCATTGGCAAACTCACACGATTGTAAAAATAAATAAACAAACGACCCGCATAAATAGTTAAAACCCCGAATGACTTTGTCGTGTGAATGGTAAACAAAACAAATGACTGGACAATACTACCGAAATATTTCGAAAAAAATATATTCGCCACAATTTGCGAATTGTAAAAGAAATAAAAGTAATGAAAAAAGGACATGTTTCGAATATAGACAGAAAGAGAGGGAACAAAATAAAGAATAATAAAAAACATCATAGAAGTCAAATTTCGCTATCAATAGAAAATGCGTCATTGGAACAGTTTGTAAATTTACGAGCAAATAGATTTGTAACGTATTTTTCTGCGCGTAAAAATATATATATATTATATGTCCCTTACACGTTGGCTAAAAATTGGGAAGAAGAACGATAAGATAATGTTATTTATCTGGCGATTTTATGCGCAGCGGTGTCACGCTTTATTTTTCCGAGGAACTCAACTAGAAGCATTCCGATTTTATCTAAAAATATATTCCGCGAATATTTGTCTATTTTGTGCTGAAGGTCAGCAAAGTTTGACTATACGCCGATGAATCATTGCCAGTTCCCGCGGCACGGTAGATGGCGTTGTGCACAAATGTGCGCGCCATTTGTGCACCCGGTATCTTTTCAAAGGGGAACTCGGCTTTTCCTGGAAAACTTCCGATACCCAATTTTAAATAACCGAATCATTTTCGGCATAATTCCGTTTCGGCAAATCACGCGCGCACACCAGCGCACGTACACACACCGACGCGCGCGCACACTGCGAGATTTGGTTGGACGAAAACCGATTAATTACAATCTAACGTACTGTCGGGATTTGTTAACACCGATACTACGAATTGGACAAATAAATTTTATCAGTTTGTGGCCAAAATCGTCGCCAGTCGAGTTAAAATGACTACAAATGTAGTCACGTATGAGACAAAATTTGATTGTTAAATAAAAAAAAAAATAATAATAAACAATTAACGATTTGACCTTATCCGCAATCCCACTGTTGCACGTATTAAGGGTGCGTTAGATATAAACATATTTACTTTTCCACCATATTCCTTTACCCGTCGTCTTCCCACGCTCTGAAATTTCAGATTATTATTTGTCAACCGACGATTTCGATGACTGTCGACCACGCGAATTTTCTCTGTATATTTTATAAGCTGCGCGCGTAGTTCAGGAAAGCGACCTCTATGTTACATTCGGGGTGCATAATGCCGTTGCAAAAGTTTGCGAATCTGTTTGGCGTTCGGAACTATCGTCGCCGCTCGATAAGCAAATATTTTCTCAGATAACCAGTGAGAGCGCCACCGCGCCTCGCTCCAAAGGCTGCAGCAAAAACGCCGCGTCTTTTGCCCCGGCGAATACGCGTTCAACTTCGTCGGAAGAATCGCAGGATCATTCCCGCGAGGATCACCGGAATAATATATCAGAGTAAAAGTAGCTGCGCGTCTCTCCAATCGCGTGCACAAACACGCGTTTCGTACTTAACGTCGTGGTCTTTGATTGGTGAATCAGTGCTCTGACATATGCCCGCATATTATCAAGGTCATCCAGTTGTGTCCTTTAATTCATGCAGAATGTTTGAGAAAATCTTAATAAAAGTAGTATAATAATTGAAATAGTTTCAGAGGAAACGGCATCAATATAATTGTTAGATATAACAATAATGATTAGAATTATAATAAAAGTATTCATATATACTCAGAAAAATGTATTGCTTATAACGTTAATTTTGTGACATTAAAGTTAAAACTGAAATATTTTTTATTCCAGTTGTAAAAATACAGTTTTTGATTTAAAAATTTCAATCTTTATGTTAGCATACTTCTATTTAAATCTTTTCTTGAATGTATATATATACATATAATATATATGTATTTAATTATTAAATTGAATTAAAAATAATATCTATATAAAATTTAACTGTTGTAATTGTTATATAATTTATATATTATACATATTTATATGAATAATGAAATATTAAAGAAATAAAAGTATTATTATTATTATTATCACACTAATCTGCATAGATTAAGCAACTGACCGTGCAAAAAGCTGCAGGGCTTCATTAAAAGCAAGTTATTCATCCATCTGGCCGCAATCAAACCTCCTTTAACAGTAAATAAAACAAGAATTGAATTCCATTTGCAGGCGTCACGAGCAGACCCAAAACACCTTGTTCACCAAAGTCGACTACGGTGAACTATTGACGTAAAACGCGGACGCCATGATAACTTGGAAGCCCGACGTGCACATCACTCTAACCGATTCGAAGTCGAAATTCTCCTGCCATCCTGAATTGCTGAGTTTGTTCTCCCCTTACTTGAAACGAACGATCTCTAGCATTAAAGAGAGTTCAGTACAAAGCACAAAAATCGTCCTGATCCTCGATACACCAGCGTCCTTGTTCAGGAAGTTGCTCGAATTCCTGTACCTGGGTTTCACAATTATCAAGAACATACAGCTGGACAGGTTCAAGATGGTGCTGAAGAAATTCAACATCAACAACTTCAAGTTCAAGGTCTTGAATAAAGCCAGCATCGACAAATACGTCGCCGACTTCAAGAAATCGTGGATGACCATTCCGGTGCCCAGACGCCCGTCCGAAGTTAATCTGCAATCCATCCGCCACAAACATACACCTCAGACACATTTATACCATCATCCAAGCATATTAAGTGAAAACATGCTTAAGCAAATTAATGTGATTAATGGTGTGGTGAATGAAGAGTTGTAGATCAAGGTCGAAGATGAACAGTCAAAGGTCAACATATACGACTGGAAAAGATAGGAGAAAATGTACAATCGACTAGTTTTTAGTTTTTAAGTTTGAACTAATAATTCTGTGATATTGCGGGGTCATCCCCGAGCCTAACTTGTCATAATTAAAATTATGTTATTTATATTATTTTAAAGGATACTTTTTTAAAGGGTGTCTCAGGTGAAATAAAACCACAAGAATCATTGTGCACTGAGTTATATTATACGAACGACTACTTCATACAAAGATATGATTATTTGGATTATACCTAACATTAAAGACTTATATAGAATCTCTAAGTACAATATGAGTTTTTACTTTTCTATTACATTAGACTAGATTTCACAATTCGAGATTCATTTGTAATTGTAATTAGCGTTTTTTTATTTTTATTATTGGTAGCCGCGGTGAATTCGCCACACAAAAAAAGATTAAGTCGTAGAGATAAAATTTTAAATAACCTATTACTTGAATTAACGACACTACGAACATCTTTTTCTTTAGTATGACAAATTTGAATTTTATCGCCTCTATTTTCCTTTAAAGCTGCTAAACAAATTGATATTTATGTTTGGAAAAACGCATCCAAAATTAAGTTTGAAAAAATGGTTCTCAAATTGTCTATAACAAGTCAGATTTACATCAAATAATCATTGTAATTCTCACATTTGTAAAACATCTTTCATATTCTACCCGAATCGTAAATATTCTTGACGAGCACACATCTCTATTACTTAATTGGTTTAAACAAATCTACACTAATGATTCTAATACTAATTTATTTTTATTTTTTCTTTAGCCCAAGAAAGACTTATCATATTAAACCCAGTGCACCTTTGAAGTTTGGCTATCTATTAATATTCTCCATGTCCAGTCTGAAATGCAAACAAAATAATTTTAAGATTCTTGTGGTAACAAATTGAAACCTAAATGCTATTTTTCTCAATTTCAATTCAAAACTTAATAATCGATGAAACTTTATTACAAATAAAGTAACAATTTATCGATTAATTTCACTTTGAATGAATAGAAATAATGTAAATTGATTGAATTACTTGGCCAAATTTGTTTAAATATAATTTAAATGCAACTTTGTGTTAGCTTCCCCGGTATTTTGGTTGAAATAAATCATTTTTTAATTTTAAAGCTAACGGGTTTACATTGACAAGTGTTGCTGTGCTAATTTCATAATTGGCATTAAATTTAATGTCACATAATTATTCCGTTTAGCGACACAATTTTATTTGTTTCAGTTTATTGATATTAACTGATAAAACAATACTAAACAAATTTGCATTTAACTAAAATAATGAATTCGAGGGTTGTTTATCAATTGTGCTACTATAAATATAGTAATATGTGTGTATATATGTTATGTATATAATCATTATTTATTTCAGTGATTCTTAACCCTCGTCATTATACAAAGTATGAATTTGCGCCATTGTGTGTGGGCTTCCAAGTATTCACCTCGTTAAAATAGATTATTCTTGTTACTAATCCATTATCAAATGTGAATGCTGTGCTCAAAATTTGACAAATGAAGGTCCAGGTATTTGAAACAAAGTGTCATATTTGTAAAATGCGCTCTTTTGTCGACCAATTTCGTCCAATTTTCTTCGTTGATTTTAATGTTATGCATCGCATTAGGTTACAACTGAAATGAAAAATTAGCAAAATATTAGTTTCATGTTATTTTTATATATAAATGTATGTATATTAATTTTGACTTTGCAACAACAATTTTAATAGTTTTATTAAAGCTTTAATAGAATACTACTACACAAACAAGCTAATGCGTATGTTATTGCAAATAAAAATGACTCCTAGTTGGTAATTGTAATAGTAATTTAAAATTTATATAATTAGTTACAGTGAGTTGTGAAATTACCATATGCAATGAAATTTGTAAATAATTTATTTACTGTGACATATAAATAAATGTAATTTATACGAATTAAGTAACTTTTTTGTTTATTATTTATTAAATACAATTTTACAATGATTACATTATATATTCATTAAATGGTCAAATGCATTAATTCCACAGTAAGAATAATTTTAATAACTTTTTTTTAGAACAAAATTATTTTATGTCAAAGTGAATGAATGTTTTATCTCAGGATTCTGTTTCTTTTTATTCACATTTTTTATTATAAAAATGTAATATTTTATTCACAATATAATATTTTATGTATTAAATAATTTATCAAAATAATTTTATTTTTATTCGTTTTATGATTCTCTCTTTGGTATCAAAATTGTATCAGATTTGAATTAAGACACCTCAACTAACTGTCAATACAATGTATATGCATAAGTTATATATATATATGATGTATGCATACAGACATTTCGATGGAAAGATTGTAATTTGATAGGTAAAATAAATGACTGACAAGACAGAAACTAAATATAGTACAAATTTGCAAACACAGATTTTTATTAAATTGAAAAAAGTTTAAGTAGAATATTTGTATATATTAAAATTGTATTATAAATATTTATATGTGTTTAAGAATTTCATAGTTTAAAACCTTGATATGGATTAAAAAAATCTGTTCTAACTAAATTAATTAAAATAATAAATTAAACTAAAGTTCATTTATATATATATATATATATATATATATATATATAAATATAGTCAACTAATTTTTCTTGAGTGAACGAACATGACACCTTTAGTATTATTACTTTTTTGATTTAAATTGATAATTAAATACATTTGTAATTCATATTTGTATTTTAATACATAATTTAAGGTAACATTAAATAATTATTTAATTATTTTTGTAATTTTATACTTATTTATATATTAATTAAATATGTATATAATTCTGCATGAAACATTCATAAAATACATATAATACATATTCAATTGTCATTAATATGTACTGTAATTAGAAAAATTAATTTAATAATTATTTATTGACTTTGAATAAATTTACTGCATTACACACATTTAATTGCATGAGGTATCATTATGTACTTTGTAATTTAAATAAATTAACTAATAGAATATGATACAATGAATTTGCATTTATGGTGTCAAATAATTATACAATGTTTTACATAATATTATATAATATAAAACATAATCATTTATTCATTATTTATTTTTAATGTCGTATATTATAAATATATTCAAATTAAATATATGGATCGCAAATGTATTAATATATTTATAAAAATATAATATTTACAAAAACAATACAAATATATTAATAACAGCTTTAAAATACATGCATTGATATTTAATAATTACTTACGGAATTAATGTCTTATTTTGTTTAAAATTCCATTAATATACTATATTTTAATACTGTGAAACATTAGTTAATGATGTACAATGTAAACGTATGTTTATTAAAATAAAATAGTTATACCAAATAATTTATGTAATGATTTTCGACACACTTATACAAATATGAAGAAAACTAAATTAAATGTAATTTAATTTTATTAAAATAAACATATTTGATCAAATAAATGGTTACATGTGTTTTTGGTATACAATAAATACAATTTTAGTAAGATGTTTTACTAATTATTATTTATTTATTAATTTTAATAGTAATTATTTATTAATTTTAAGGGAAAAAATGGTTTTTAAGTCTATATTATAAATATCCATAAAACCATCATATGTATTTTTGTAATTGATTAATTGTATGAAAAATAAAATATAAATTAAATAATTATTTAAAATGTTGCATTTCACATATATGTATTTTCGTTTATTCTTAATAATTAACCAAATATCTTACCATATATGGACGTATCTTATCCTTCAATTTTCACATTTTCCTATATATGTACTTGAAATTTTCAATAGCGCAAACACATTTATGACTAGCAATTAAAACTCTTCACTTAATTTATAGTCTGGATGAAAACAAATCTAGTTGATAACATAAGAAAACAAAGTATAACTAAATATTATGGAACACAAACGAGTACATTGAGATTTCTTAATAATACAGATAAATTTAGACAGTATTTTAAACTTTATTACATTTTATTAATATTTGCATTTACGTATGCTTTTATTTGATATTATTTATCTGCTTATTAATTTCATTAATTTTTTAGTATTTATTTTATTTTTACTTCATTCAATTTATTTTTTGTTGTTAGTAATAAGATAATAAATTAAAATTATTTTATTTAATTAAAAATAAAATAAAAACAATGAATTTATGCAACAAACAACAACAATGAACAAGCTAACCTGTACAATTATATGTCAGTCCTTTAACAATATAACTACACATATTCATAATTTATTCACGTAGTAGAAATAATAAATGTTGATTCATGTCTTTTCAAGAAATGTAATATAATTATATTATACAAAATAACTTAAATTTTAAATAGAATTTTTTTATATGAGTTTCAACCACCGGAGCAACAATGTCTACGTTTGTTTATGTTTATATCGTAACTGAACTCCACTGACCACTATTCATATTTCACACAGCCATAGAAACATTTATACACACAGATACGCATACGTTTATTATGCATTATTTTTACGCTTTCCAAAAGTAACAATATTTTTTATTGAAAAAGGACAAACTTATTCGAGTAACATTTTCTGTCCTTTATTAATAGAAAATATTATTACTTTACGAAAGCGGCAAAATATACATTGTTGAAATCATTATTGAAAACGATAAAAGTGATTGGCCGTTTAGAATAGTGACATTAAATAAAAGAAAAAAAATAATAATATATATACAGAATACTTTAAACCTACATTAGTAAAATATTCTAAATGTTTAATTGAAAAATTAAAAAAGACTAATACTAAAAACTATTTTATAATAATTTAATTTTACATTAATATCGTAAATTAAGTTATATTATTTTATTTACATATAATTTATTTATATATAATATATTTATCTTAGGTATGGAAATACAGTTAAATTAATACTTTAATAAATCATAAAATATAAAATTAGTCAAGGAAAATTATAATTTATATGTAATTTGAAAATCTACTCAATTGTTAAAATTAAAATAACTTGTGTTGAATATTGTTTTAGTTTTCTTTCCTGCTTTATAATCTTTCCAAACGAGAATAATATTTACAAGACTGTTCAATGTCCTTGAGATAAACTTGCAAGCTTATTCAAATTTCTAAACAATCAGAGTACTGAAGTATCGTGAAAAATAAATCGCGAAACAATGAGCAACGTATTTGTATACAAAGCGTGTCGACGAGAAAACACAGATACTTAAAATTAACGAATTCTTGTAAAAACCTGTATTGACAAGTTACTGCGAGTGTTTATGGCGCTAGAAACGTTGAAAAGTCTACATTTTTAATATTTTATGCATGTTACAAAGGCATTTGAAAATTCAATTTATAACGATTTTATACATATAACAATAAAGACATCAACAATAACAATATTATAGAAGGCTTCAATCGATTTTAATCCACTGAACAATTAATCACATTTAATTGGCTCGATGGACTTTTAACCAACAAATTTTTTATTTGAATTTTAAGTGTACAAGATTCTGCATTATTATGATTGCAAATTTCATAGAATAAATAACTTTATGTATTTAAACATTGACTGGATTTTGACTGGATTTTTATGAATGTATATAATTATCGATAAAGGTGACATCTAGTTATGTTTAATGGTGCGTAAACTTTATATTTCATACGTTTGTAGGAAGTGCATTAGTCTTTATTTATAAATTATATTTAATTTTAAATTGAAATTGTTCATAAGGAGATTTTAATATAAACTAGTTATGGTATAAATTATATATAAATTATTCAATTTAGTAAATTCGATCGATATTAAATAAAAATGATTCGCGGAAGTTTGAATTCGAAATTTGAAAATGGTGATTTTTCGGTCGAATTTTCTTATAGGTTAGAATTTGGTTCTTTAATTTAAATCACAATTTAAGTTTTGCATCATGCTATAATGCATGTTGTGTAATGAAATAAAATAATGGCACATGTTCGCTGCAGTTCTATTATAGATTCGAATAGTATAACCTTAAACATCGTCGTGCTTCAAATTTAAACTGCAAATGCTTGTATACTGAGTATTGTTGAAATAGAATTTTCATTGTTGACTTTACTTTAGTATATTCATTATTAATTCGAAAACGTATTAAAATTTAACGTGCTTTTTTTAATTTGGTGCATTATAATTTTATTCTTAGTTTGAAGATGCAGAATTGAACACTTTTTGTCATTAAAGTGTCTATCAATTGCTCGATTTAACAAATTTGAAGAGTTTGAAAGTGATTATATGTTGGGTAAGTTTTTGTTGTGATTGTTGTATTATTTCTTTGTATATGAGCATATAAAATTTGCATGCTTTATGTTTTCATATAAATTAATATATACCTTGGCAAGTTGAATTATTTACATTTATCCATACTAGCCATACATGTGGTACATTTTAATCGTTTTATTTTCAAGTATCATAATGATTATTAAATCATAAATGATAAATAAATTAATATACAAAGAAAATTATTTCTTACTATTTTTTTTATTTTTACTTTAACTGCATTTATCTACTTTTCATGTATTTATTTGTTTGTAATAAACATGCATCAGATATGTTTCTTGCCAACATGTGTATTGCACGCTATGAATTAAAATTACATGTAATTATTTTTATGTAAAATAACACGTGATTCATAAGTATAAGAATATTAATAACCATTATTGAATTTCAAATGGATAAAACCTTTTGAATTGAAATATGATATTATCTATGAATGTGAACTACATTAAATAAACTTATATTTTTACCAATTTCAAAATGTTTTTATCTGATCAAAGTTTCATGTTTCTATTTTTACATATATATAGTTTTGATAAATATGTAAATTCAAGTTTAAGAATTTGCAACCATTTATTTCTTTTAAATTTACAGAATAAGCTTTACAATTATTTAATTTTTACAGCATTGAAAATTGATTAATCTAACCTTTAGTGAATGATCAAAGTTTACTTTAAATCATATAATTAAATGTCAAACTCAGTTCATTTTTAGCAGCAAATTATTAGAAATCTCTTATCATCAATGTCAAACTTTTATCAAAAGTGTGTAAAATTACGCATACTTTTTATAATTAGTTTAATGCTTTTGATATTTTCATAATCTGAAGCTTTTTTTAACAAATTTCAAAATATTGAATTTCAAAATTAGGTAATAACATCAAAATGATGTTAAGTGCAAAAAAACTATGAAGTAGGGTTATAAAGTTGCCAGGTGGTAATGTTTAATCTTTTTCACTGTATAATAATTTTTTACAGCAGTCTTATTTAGTAAATTGGTAACTATTTTACCCAAATTTTAATATGTGAAAATTATATTCATACAAACTGATAAAAATATTATTATTTGTGTAATCATTATATGATGTATAGTAAAAATGGGGAATGGTATATAAATTAAATCTTATGTAAATATGTAGAATTCAAATTATTATTTAAAGTAAATAAACACTCCATGATAAAAAATTACTTGCTTATGATAAATAAACAATTCTTTGTATAAACAAATGTATTACAGGAAAAAAAAAATTATCATTTAATTTGATCTGATTTCTAATCTGACATTTATTAAGCTGTGAAAGGTAGAATTTTCATGCGTAAAATAATTAAACACAGCCAATCTTATGTATTCACATTTTTCTATTTCTATACAGATTGAATATTCTTTTATTCATTATTCAAGTGTTGAATAAAAACTAATTTTTGTTATTTAATTGGTACATGATTGCTTCAAGGAAATTTTAATAATTTGCCAACAAACAATTGAATTTACTTTAAATGTGTTAATTCTAATTTATATAATTATAATAATTTATTTGAATATTTATAAAAAATATATATATCATTATTATAGAACAATTTATTTCATTTTAACAAAATAGTTTTATGTATTTTCATATTTTGTAATCATTTTTGCACAATTAAGTCGTCTAATTTTAAATGTATGAATTGTAGTAGAACACAAATAGTAACGCGAATTACGATAAAAAAAATCTGATTAGCATTCATTGATTATTGTATAAAGATAAAACAATATTACACAAGCTTTAAAATGGTACCTAGAATTGCCAATTTGATTGTATTTTAAAATATCACGAAATATACATTTAGATGAATTTAATATTAATTGGAATATTGTTTAATTATTAATACCCGATTTGTTAATGTTCTTTCGTGTTATTTATAAACTGTAATTTAATTACACACAATTACTAAATTATTAAGTACAATTAGTTCATTTAATTATATGTTTTATTACTAATTGATGCGTTAATACGTATAAAAAAAAACAATAAAAAAGAAAGACTAAATATATAATATTTCATTGGATTATATATTTTTATTAAATTACTGCCCTATTAAAATAGTATTCCATTGACAAAAAATAATGAACACGTGTTAATTAATTTATCATTAAAAGTAAGAACAATTATTTTATTATAAAATTACAAAAAAAATGAGAGAAAAAATATACAAAAGCATTAGTGATCATTCGAACAGTATATTTTCATTCTATTGTGAAATTAATAGTTCCTTAATGATTCAATTTAAATGTGTTAATTTTTTTGTATATCCACAAAAAGTTCAATTATTTTGCATTAAGAATAATTTTTCAGTGAAACGTCGAAAATCGACAAATATTTCATCGGCGTGAAAAATTTTTTCCTGCTTAAAAATGGCCCCAAGCCGTTAGCAAATTTGGTACCGTTACTTTTTCTTTTTTATTTTTCCTTTCTCTTTTTCGACTCTATTGCGATGAAAGCGTGTGAATTTAATATTAGCATTTTTCGTATATTTTGACACAAAAATCAAACAAAGTACATTGACCGAGTGGCTTTTTTTATAGTCAGTATATATATACATATACATATATTTATGAAAAGGAAAATTCTTTATGAGATGTGTCAAAATGAAAAGTCGATTCTGAAAAGTGAGCGCGTCAGTGACTCATTGTGTGGCTGCACAATGTCAATTTGGTATGACCTAGAAAAAGTTTGTTGCATTTTCCAGGAGTTGCTGATCTCGTAGCGCCATAGTGTGTTAAGAATTATTGATTTTAGTTGAGATGAATTTGTGGATTATTTGACTGGCAGATGATGACCAAGCAATTGGTATTTGCATTGAGATTTTAGAATGTTTATGAGGCAGTATGAAACGTTGATGGGAACATGAGTGTGTATTTTAGAGCGAATCAAGGAGTAATGAGTGAAGAGGTTCCTCAGATGTGAAGGACTGCAAGCTGAAAACTGATTTTAGCGATCTTGTATTAATTCTTACTTCAGGGCGGATTATGTATGATTGATAATTAATTATGTTTTTGTGAGTTGTGATTTGTAAGTTTTTGAAAAGATATTAATGGAATATGATGGAATTAAGCCGAAGATTGTTCAAATGGATTAAAAAGTGAAAAATGAAATTTAGATTTTAATAGAAACACGTGAAATAGGATTCGGATGAAATAAATGTAATATAGTTATGTATATATACACACGATGAACTGTGAATGGTTCCTATTGAGGATTTAAATGCTGTTTTTGGTTCTGAGGTAAATTTTCACGTGATTATTCATTTTCAATTGAAATTTCATTTCAATGTAATTCTATGTCATATTATTGAATTTAGTGAATATTGATGTAATTGAAAATGCACATGGTAACAGCAGAATCACGTCCAATGAATTAAAGTGAGAATGGGGATTCATATACGTGATGATAATTACGAACATATCTTGTTTTGAGTCACTCTTAAAACTAGCATTTATAATACAAAGGAGTCGTTTAAAGTTAAGATGATTTTCTATTAAATATGTTGTCAAGAGGAATTAATCTATATTGCACATTAAATTATTTTTCAGTCTAATGTCTAAAGTTGAAAGGAAATTTATCTATAATTTTATAATAAAATAATGTATGAACTATTTACTCAAATAAAACCAAATTCTAATTTGTTTAATTAATTGTATACACATTTATTGTAGATTAGTAAAAAATGTATATTTATAAAAATAAATAAGTTATTTAGAAGATATAAAATAATATATAAAAGAAGTCCATTAATTATAGAAAATAAATGAAATCTTTATTATTTTAAATAATTTTGATTTATTTGCTTACATATAATTTATAGATTTCAAGAAAAATATATATTTTAATCTTTAAAACGATATATTTTATTCTATAAATATAAGCAATCTGCAATAGTGAAATGCAATCCACTTTAATGTTTTTTTTAAAAGAAAATACTTTTTTAGCTTAATTTATAAAGACAAAAAAATATATATAAATTTATAAACCAATTTTATTTTGTTTACAATATGCTCATTTGTTTTGTGTACTTGAGCTAGTAATAAGTATACTGATATAACTTTAATAAAATTAAAATTAATAATAATATAATAAAATTATAATAATTTCACAATTCTATAACTTTATTTTATGGTTAAAATCTATTTGCTCACTATTTGATTATTATTTGATTATACATAAAACGATTCCTTTAAATAATAAATATTTCATCTTTATTTATAAATGATTAGTTTAAAGATTAATTTATTCATAAATTTAGTAGATCTTTTTTAAGTGTTTGAAAAATTTTATTCACATATCACCAATCTTTAATTTACAATGATTTATAAATAATACAAGAATATGATAATCCATCAAGTAATAAACTATAAGATTCATTGAAGTTGTAGAAGAAGCAAGAATGCAAAATTCAAAATTGTGCCACCTTTCACATTCTACTTGAAGAAAAAATATCACACCGAATTTCTTTAGTATTCCATGAAAAGAGGAAAATTATTTACTTTACACGTTGAATTAGTTATAGCAGAAAAAGAAAAACAAAAGGAATGACAAAAACAAAAGATTAGTCATAAAATGCAGAAGTTTGCTGTACTGCTGTATATAACAGGACAACTTTCTAATAGTTCGGATTCTTTTTATGAGATAATGACGCTCTAAGATAACAGCGGAATCGAATTCAATAAGTTCCCGAGGGATAGCAAACTGAAACGCACGGGTACATAAAATGGTTTCTCGTTTGCGGGGTACAGGTGAGGCTGCTGGTGGCTTTCATTGCGTCAATGATTGAAAACAAAGCTTCATAAATGAAAGATTGAGGGGGGGGGGGGCAAAAAAATCTTTATCTACAAAGAATGCGGAATGAATTTATGAAAATGCGCACAGGCCATCGTAAATAACAGCCAGAATGCAAATAGAGTGGATTTTTTGAAAACGGGAAATGTTATTTTGGAAATACAATATTGCGATTGGTCACACGCACGAGAGAAAGGGCATAAAGGAAAATATGCTCTTCCAAGATAGTGCGCGTAATAGTTGAATGCAGGTAGCAATCGACTCTGTGGTCGTTGTCCCCGCAGGGAAAATACATTCGATCACGTGGAAAATACACACTTAATGCAAGCACTCGTTTTTATGGCTTTGCGGGTGTCGAAGGAAACAATTAACGACGACCCTGATGCGACGTCAGTGGTCCCTTCTGTTATTCGACTTAAATATTATGCATCTTGATACACGATCACGAACAATTGTCGTTATTGTCATTGTCATCGTCGAGCGGCCTTAATTACGGCGAATAATGAACATTCGGTAAATTCTGCCGCGATTAAATTGCCCCTGGTCTCAGGAATTTGAAAGCAAAACTGGCGGGATATCGAATTTCGGTGAAATCCAATCGCGATTTGGTATAATTTTGCTTCGTTCAATTGGGGTAAACAGCGCACGTCAAAAACAGGCTGTATGATTTTTACTATTCTGTATCCTATAGTACACTGACAAAAATAATTTTAAAATTTACCAAATTAGATGATAAAAGTAGGAAAACTGGGTAAAAATGTAAAGAATTTGATAAATTATGGTTAGAAAATTCTAAAAATATGTCAAATTTTACCAAACAAATGATATAAAAAATGATAATGTCTAACGTTTATTTACATTTTTGCTCATTTTTCCTGCTTTTATTATTTAGCTTGGTCAGATTTGTAAGATTATTTCTTTCCAGTGTACACTGAGGCAAAAAATATTTAACAATTTACTATATAATACATCAAAAATGGACGATACGTGAAAACACAAAAAAATTTCTGCATTTTATATGTTAGAATTTTCTTCATAAACTTGAATATATTATTATGTGCATTGACAATTTTACTACATTATATAGTAATTTTTCTTGTATTTTCACGTATCGTCCATTTATGATATATATGATATAGTAAATTGTTAAACTTTTTTTTTCTCAGTGTAGGGATAATTGTAAGTATTTTGAAATTATTATAAGACAGTATTGTAAAATGCGCAGAAATGTCCCAGCGCATCTTGATTTGATTGCGTAATAATGTGCTGCGTATACAATTACTACACTGCATTATAATAATTTCAAAATTCGTGCATTTTTTCCCACATTTTGGTACAGAATAGTGAAAACTGTGCAATTCTTTGTTTGCGTTCGGAGGAACGAGTTGTCGTGAATTGCTCATGCACGATTGTTTTTATACAAAAACATAATAATTTTATAATACATTAATATTTGTCCAGTCGTTAATCAAGCAAACAATTCAATCATCCACGTTTCAGGTCGTAAACATCGGTGGCCATTTTAATTACAGACGACGCTTAATAGGACGTTACCGGAGGGTGCAAACAAAAATGACGTTTGATTAATTCTTCTCGCCCGAGCAATGAACCGAAGAAGAGATACTGGTTCCATAAGCGATCGGCTAACCGATCGTCCGATTTATTCTTGGAGTTTTGCAATTATTAACATCGGCACGATCGAACGCAAGGAAAGGCTTTGGGAGGAAAACGGAAGTGGCAAAACCGTTGCGGTTTTTAATTCAGCGAGGGTCGCTCGAGATTTCGTTGAAATTGAAACCAATGGCGCCCGACTTTTTTCTCTCAGTCCATCGACGGGAATTACATTCCCATTTCCCCGAGGTACATATTTGACTTTGGAAACGCCGCCGTGAGACGAAAGGTGCAATGTCCTGGACCGACGAGGAAAACCTGTTTCCTTATTACCGCGCGCTTTTCATTGCCGCATTAGGACCCAGGAATGCGTTTCCACTTGATATCGATCGCACGGCTGATTTCGTTCGTCTGTTCGTAACGTCTGGCGACCGTGCTCGTTTGAGCCAAAAAATTCGACCACCACGACCTGCTTGAAGCGAATCACGATTCTGCTCGTTTCCGCGCGACGTACCCGTTGCTTATGTTTTGCGCTTCTTTTATAGTTTTGCTTTCATGACTCGCAGATGATTCCGGGTGGCTTTGCGGGTCGCGCTGGCACTCGCAGTCCGGCGCCTTTAATGATCTCGTTTGTGACGTTTTGGCGTCGCGGCGATTTCCCGCAACGCGCTCGGTTGCACGAATCGAGCGGCAAGGGAAGCAATTTTTCTTTACACGAGGATCATTAACTCGTCCTAGGAGCGTTCCGGGTCGGTCCTGGGAAAAACTTTTTCGGTGACCTAAATTCGACCCAGGGATTAGGCGGAGGGAATTTAATATAAAAGATCGTTACGTTGACGGAAAGCGTTGTTTATTCAACAGAAAATTTCGCTCGCTACGGACCGTGCTGCTTTGTCAGGGCACTCAAAGCGAATCGCCGATGACCTTTTCGGAGCATTTGATTCCGTGATACACAATAAGTTGCCATCGGCGAGGCACTTTTGCTTTTGTTTCACGCGCGCGGTATGCGTGCGTCTCGCGCGTATACACGGATCAATTTGATTGTGCGACGTATTATCGCGTGGCACAGTTTCAAGATTGAATTGTTCTTTTATCGGGTGGAGTAATGAGGTGATCGGTGGACGCGCGTGGGGGGAGGTTAAGGCGAGGAGTTTTTGGTGTGAATATTGTTTTATGATTTTCAACGCAGATAATGGAAGAAATAACTGCGTTGAACCGTTGTAGAGAAATATGTAGATTGGAAATTTAATGGATCGATGAATTTGTAAAAGTAAAACGACAGCAAAATCTTTGATTGATTTGTATATTGTTTATTTATTTCTTTTTTACTTTCTCGTCATATTATTGTGCAAAACGCGAGCTCTGCGTTGCAGCTGATATGATTATTGAGAAAAGCTCTATTGGGATATTAAACGTCATTAAATGATTTTGAATAAATCAAATAAAAGTATGAAAACGACCAATGCAAATGCACGCGATTGATGCAATTATAAAGGCAATGTATCTGATGAAACTGGCATCAACGTGGAATAACGTATATGTTTTCATAATGATTTTCGTTTGACTATTCCATCGCAGGTCACTTGCTTCGCGTCAGTCCACTGTACCTGACTCGTGTGAATGCGTGTGCACGTGAGTCCAATCACGATGATGACGATGAAGAATGCATAACGAACGTCGTAAAGAAAGAAGCACGCGACCACAAACTCGTGCAGAAACGCGCTTTCACTCATTCCCTTGCGACACGCTTATGGCATGGTCAGTCGTTGGGAATGATTTTTCAGAAGCTAATGACAAACGTCAGGGGTTCGAACAATCATCGGACATGATAAAGGCGGTTATCAATTCGATACCTCAGATGGAAAACACACTTCGGCAGCAAGACCCCCATAAGAATCGGCTGAAATAAAGGAGCGCTTAGTACATCATTATGATTGTTTAATTCTTCCTTTATATTTATATGTTCAATTGTTCTACGTAGGTATCCTTGGATGGTGTGACTTGTCACAGTGACCTTTGTTGTATTATTTCCTTTGAGACCGACTGAGGTAATCTGCTGCCGTCTATTCAACAATTTCGGGCCATATTAAATTCGACCTGTTCCAGTAATCCGGTTTTCCTTGGTCAGGTAGAAGGGACGAAGAAAATTTAGCATGAAAGTGGAAAACCCAATTTTACGTTGGATGCGTGGCGTTTATCAGCGTCAGATTAAAAGCAGCCGTCAATGTTCGGACAATTTTTAAACGCTGCTCGACAATGCGCGTGTCTACGCGGAAAGAATACACGTAGAGAAAAGTTTTAGCGTAAATTGCTATACTTCTGGCATTCTGAGGATAAATCAATTAATGTCACGGAAATTACTATATGTTTTTAGTAAACTTTCTTATATGATATTGTATTGTGCAAAAAATTATACAACAATTTTTATAATATCTTGAAGTAAAAAGTACGGTATGGTATTAGAAAAGTTACTTTATTAGTATAGTAATTTTCTATTGTTTTTGTTTCGATATCCTTGGAATGCCAGACTTATAGTAATGTTTAATATAACTTTCTTTTTGTGTGTAGTTTTAGCATTAAATACTATATATAAATATATACTAATCGTAGGACGGAGTATTTAATAATGAAGAAATTATTTTATAATACTGTATAGATTATTATATATTATAGTAATTTGTCGTATGATGTTTGCAATATTGAAAATAAATAATGTAAAATATTTATTTTTAAATACTCCATCATACGTTTAATAGTAAATAGTAGTAATTTTTGACAAAATGTTCTTTCCGTGTAGATATTATATGGACAAATGCAAAGAAGCACGTCTTTGAATGCGAAGATTGACAAAAGATTAAAGACAGTTGCAGTAAAGATAAAAGGGAAAACGCATTTGGACATTTTCAGCAGTAAAATTGTAGACGTTCTTTATTGGCACTGTTCGGGTCGTAAAGTACTTTTCCTGTTGTTTTTGTTTGATCATCGTTTTAACCTTTTCCTTTCTTTCTTGTTTTTTTTTTTTTTTTCTTTCGTTTATTTTTTCTCCGCGTTTCTATTTTATTTGTCATAACGGATACCACCTCGTTGTGAAATTATTAACCCAAACATTTGTATCGGAAGGTGTAAATAACGCGCCAAGTATCGTGATAGCGAAGTTTGCTTAAACGTAAGAAATGCGGATGAATTATTTATCGTTTCGGCGCTATAAATGCGGCGTTGCGTTCTCACGAACTTAGACCCGGCACCAGAAGGCGTTACGAATTTCTCGAGGAACAACTTTCATCCCCCGCAATGCCGACAAGATGCGAATTCGATTCACGATCTATGCGGGCTGCCAGGAGGGCGAGAGCGAAACTTAACAAAAGTTTCGTCGTTGGCGTGAAATTGAGCAAATAATTAAATTTATGACAGATGTACAGTCAATTAGAGGGGGGAAGAGGGGGGCGAACAGGGATGCTGAGGTCGTAAAGAAGACGTAGTTGCTATGCAAATACACCCTTTGTGCCGTCGTTCTTCTTCTTTCTTTTCTTTCTGCGTTCTTTTTCTTGTTTATTTGAAGGCCACTCTTGTCGGGTCAAATGTCAATTATGCAGATCATATTGGTGTGCAAATTTTGTTTATAATCTGAATTTATGCTCGTAGGTGTGTCGTTCGTCTGCTTTTATTACGCTTTGGCGTTGCAGTGGAACAAGGACGGAGCTCGTGCAACTCGAACGAGCTTAATTGCGTGTATATATATATATGAACAAATTAAACTGAACCGAAGCAATCAATTTAATCGCACTCGTACGTTTGTTAATTGCTGCGAATTCGCTAGATGATGATACGAAGAGTTTGAAAAACTAACGCAGGATTGAATAAATAATGGCATTCGATCAATATATTATTGGATCCTTTTAATACGCTTATAAACAAATAAACCGTCGGTTTATGCTGCAAAAAGCTTTTTACGTTGCAACGATGATTTGAAATTGAATGGCTACGCACATCTGGATGGGAAGGATAATTGAAAGGCCGCGGAGGTTCAAGGAACGTATCTCGAAAGTGTGGAACAATTTATTGTGCGTCCAGTGAATGGCGATTATTTGACGTTTATGAAATATATTTTAATCCAATTAATGATTGTGCGTGAGCGAGTTTTTCTGTTCGTTTAGCTATCTGTCGGGTAACGGGATTCTCAACAAAACAATATACAAACTACGTACACGCATTTCAAGAGGCATTTTGGTAATTAATCATTGCCAATGGATCCGGCACGAAATCTTGAATCTTGTTGTTGTTTGCAACGGACTAAATTGAACTGCAAAATGGAGTGGCAAGTGTGAATTGGAAATAATGCAGGATGACCTCGGCTTGGTTAATCTTATCGCTAATGACCAAAGGGATCAGATTGTTCGGGCCAAAAGGAAAGGATGTTTGTGTTTTGGTGAAAACCCGTCATATTGTGAGCAGATGCTGAGACGATGCAGTGGTCATCGGTTTGGAAAAAGCAAATTTTTGCGCTCTTAAAAATAACAACTAAAATAATGCTCAATCAGAATTACTGCATTTTACGTGCATGAATCTTATTTAGATAAATAATAATCATTTTGTACAGGAAAAATGTACACTTTTTAAAATGTATTAATTATTCTTAAAAATATAATGCAATTAGAAAGTGTTGTTATAAAAGTAAAATTCAATGTGTTTAAACAGGTTGATTAACTGAATTTATTAGTTTCGTTAATATTCAACATTTGGAACTTCACGCACATTTGTATTGTGCAGTGCGCGGGCGTTCACCAAAGTATGCAAAGACAGACCAGACTGAGGTGGTCTTAAATGCACCGCGAAGAAAGCATTGAGCGAAATCATAAACACAATTAACAAATACCATCTTTCAAATGCATTCCCGGGGTATGTTTATTGATTAAACCGCGAATGTCGATCGGTTCTCAGTTACACGGAGAAAAATATAATTGAAATTTTACTATAAAAAAAACGAAACTGACCCTGGATGAAACAAACTTCCAATTTATATAGAAATTTATGGTAAAAATGTAGCATAAACAAAAAAGAAAATACTATGTTTATGCCACTATTTTACTATTTTTAGTTGTCGTGTTGATGTTGAAGTGTTTCGTCTAGGGTCAATAGTAAAATCTGAATTATATTTTTCTCCGTGTATTAGGCCAAGCTTTGAATCATGAATCGTAACGGCAAGCAACTCGGTGCTGGCCGTTTGCGTGTAATCGACGACGAATTTGCTTAAAGAAATGGAATTGATTTTGTTTAGTATTATATAGGCACGAGAGCGTACACTTTGTAATATAAACAAGAATCGTGCGCCTCACAGATAAATCTTTATTTGCTGATTGTGGCCAATCTCAGCTCTCATTACTCGGAAACTGATATATTTTCATACCGAACGGTCGTCAAAATACATTTATTGATATGCCATACATATTCATGTGATTAAGATTTTGGAATTTTTCAATGTTTGTGGATTTGATTAATGGGTCGAGAAGTTACAATCAGCTCGTATGTTTGGCTCTAAGACGAATTCGTCTGGACTGTTGTTTGGCATGTGTGCATTTGGTTGAAGTCCTTAAAATGTTATAAGTATATGTATATTGCAAGTATTGACTCATAACATAAAATTACCACACACGACAGATACACTCTCAGACACGCGCGCGTATTTTGATATTCGTGCACATACGTGTTACCCCCTAAAGACAAGTGACCTAGATTGATAAAGCAAGCTAATAAATACGATTTTCCAAAGAAAGATCTGTTTGTATATTATTATCTTTGGGAATTGTCAATCGAAGAGCAAGCCATTTTTCATCACCCACTGATATCTTGTTTGCTAAGAAATATTTGCAATTGGCTAAGAGGCTGTGTGTGGGTTGTTTTTGTTGGCCAGGCGCTATTTGAGCTGTGAAACGCGTTGCTTGTATCGACAAGACGTTTAATACAATTATTGTACTTTCAATGCGTCGATTTTGGGTGAATCGTTTTCATGAAACGCGAGATCGGTTGGTTTCGATGACGGCGTCTCGGAAGCATCGACGGGATCATGCAATTTCCTGTCCAAATTCGGTTTCTTATCTTAATGAATAATTAATTGACACGCAAGAAAATTGTTGACGCTATTAATCGACGGCAATTAAAAGACGCTCTCAGGATTGTGAGCACGGTTTCTTCATTCCTAATTATCATCTGATTAGTGTAATTATGTGATACGTTTGTTTGAGCAAACAAATTTGTTCACGAAACAAAACGCAACCGAAACGTTAAACTAATTAGTTCATTGTTTACAGGGACGTTGTGACTGACACCAAACGGCGTATTAATGACTGATC
Source organism: Psilanteris sp. ZL-2020 (assembly GCA_022817085.1). NCBI lineage: Eukaryota > Metazoa > Arthropoda > Insecta > Hymenoptera > Scelionidae > Psilanteris > Psilanteris sp. ZL-2020. The sequence continues at coordinate 25,897 of JABFQC010000074.1, forward strand.
AAACAACGGTAACGAATCCATCTGATGTTGGTCACTGAAATGAGATCATTATGAAATGCAAATTCTGAATGCCTTATCAAGAAGCAAACCTGCACGCTGTATCAGACGAGCCATCTGCCGAGAAGAGATTCAACGTTACTCCAGAACCCTTTGACGATTAAGAAGTGATCGCACTTTCTCCTGGAAATACCGGAAAAATCAACAAGCCGTCGTTGGACGAAATTTGTCACACTTTTCCAGTAACCGTGTATTTTTTTTTAAATTTTATTTTTTGGTACTTGTTCTTTTTCTACTATTATTCTTTATTATATGTATATATATATATATATTTTTTCTTTTCTTTATCCGAGCAATAAAGTTTTAAGTAGTAATGTGGCGCCTGCGGGGCGCCAGACAGAACAAAAGCATCCCGTACAGCCTTCGAATATTTTGCACTCTCTTCAGAGTCGAGGAAACTTTTACATTTCCCAAACCGATGCCTCTCGAGGACTTGTCAGACAAGCAAACAAGGACCCTCGGGCTTTGCATGCGGCCCATTAACCGAGGACTGCGATGATTGCACTGATTATGAATGACATGGATCCGAGGCGAAAAGTGCTGTCTAGAGGGGAAAAACGAAAGGAAAAATAATCAATGTCGGAAGGGACAAAATGGCAGATGAGCGTGCCTTCCTTCCACGTAACGTCGACGTTCGTTCCACGTAGCAACTGGCGTCGGTGCTGATGCCGGCCATTTGTCACGGTCGAAATTTGCCACCAAAAATGACGTCATGCGCCGCGTTGCGGATTGGTTCGGATAAATAGGATTGTATTTTAGACGGGGAAAAATGTGAAAAAATAAAAACAGTTAAGAATATGAAAGAGAATTTAATTTGTTTCGGACGTTGAGGGAAAAGTTAAATGTTTGTTGATTTTATTATCTGAAAAAAGGTCCCCGTAATTGGGGACCAAAGTTTTTATTTGTTTAAGGATTATTTGCAGTCGAGTTGTCGAAGTGATTTTTGTATTAATAGATCTTATTGTTGCTATAAGATTAATAGATAAACATTTTCTGTTGTTATTAAATATTTATTGTCTTTTGTTTGAAAACGAACAGAATTGAGGAAAATTTTTAGAACAAACGAATGTTATCAAAGTACTAAGTTTCTATTGCATTTTGATAATCACTTTTAATTACATATGGATCAATTATTTTACATTATTTATATTTATTTATATCGTTCATAAGTCAGCTACGAGATCGGCAATTAGGCAGATAAATAATGTTTGGATTAAGACGCGAAAGTCTCAAAAGCTGTAGCAAATAATTATTAATTTCATTTATTTAATACAAAGTTGTTTAACTAATTATGTTACATTCCGTTTTTAACGTTGGTACAAAAAAAGTACGATTTTTACATTACAATTCTATAATTTAAATGCAAATTGTTAAAGAAAAAATCGGTTTGTCAGTAATATTGATTCCGCTGTTGGTATCAACATTGTATAATGCATATGTTGAAACATTCTTTTCGATCAATAATTTTCTTGTTCGCCATAAATATTGACCGACCCCTCGTTGCAAATGGTACCGCGTTCAATTGCCAAAGCATTTCGATGCGTATTTAATTTTATACCGAACGAGCTGAATCTGAAACGAAATAAGCCCGGAGATGGTGTAGAAAAAGCGGTCGCTTGACAATTTCAGGCGCCAATAATGAAAAACGATCCGGCAAAACCTCGCATCGTCTCGATGCTCATGCGTAGCTTATTTTTAAAATATACCCCGGCACGGATTAGGGCGTGGTGGCGATTTTCTACAACACGCATACTTGCGATTCGATCCCTTTGCCGAGTCGACGAATGTGGCGCCCCCCGCTTTTCCGCCCGCGTTGCCTCATGTATGTGTGTGTGTGCGTACACACGCGCGCGGCGCTTGCAGCGCGACCAGAAGATGATATTGTACACGATCCTCGAAAGGAGAATTTTTTTATACGCTTTTTTTTCACGCAGCCCAGAACCCACGCATACGGAGACACGGGCGCACACGGATGGCGAGGCGACGTTGAAAAAAAACACGTCCGCCCGTGGATCGCCACCGGATTGGCCGGTTGGTCGGACGCCATTCGAAAGTGCATAGTACACGAGCGTTGCAGAACCCGAATCGGCGCTTTTTGGTTTTCTAATCGTTGCTCCGTGTTTCGTTAGGATTAACGGTACACGACGGTTGGCAGATAGCGAGAGCCCTGGAGATAAAAGGGAAAACCTGACGGGTGTTGAGTTGGCAATCGGGAACGGCCATTTTGGATGCAAAACGCCGTCCGAAATGGCGCGATTCGTTCGGTCCACGTAGTCGAGGAATTTTCGTGGAAATAAATCTTGTTGATATGATCGTCTTGAGAGAAACACGGATCTAACTGTGAAAACTTGTACCTCCCGCTTTCAGACTGCATAATCAGGTCTTACGACGCACGTCGTGCTCGGGTTCTTTTATGTTTTAGGACGAGTTTCTGATCGTATCTTGGTTGATCTGTCAGCGTCATTTGACGTTGCTTGTACATTTGCGATCGATCGTATGCTTCGTTTGTTCATGAAAATGGAATTGGGGATTGGTGCAATGACCTTGGTTTGATTGGTACCAAATTGGACTGTGATTTGGTTCGATTGGTAGCGGTCGGAGTGTAAATGTTTGGTTCCAACCGTAGCATTTGACGCAAATGTTTGCGATGTTGGATAAATGTTTGTTCCCAAATCCAATGCGTGTTTGGACCAGCAAGTGACCTGACGAGTGAGTCGAAAGGTCGCTCCCATTTGGTGCACACGGACTCATATTGAAGCAGAATGTTGTGCGACAAACGATGCTGTTATCGTAACTGAACTGTTGTTTGTTTAAGATGCGTCTGTGTAATGTGGCAGATATGGACTGTATGCACAGTAAATCGATAGACCACAAGTCGTCCGAATTGCGGTACTTGGTGTGACACACGAAAATTAGGTTTCAATCGTAACTGTCTTATCGAGAACGGCCTTATGGAAAAACCTGATAGTTGCAGATATTTCGTCAATTATCAGCTTCGCTGATCTCAATCTGTTCGATTAGTCATTTCGTTAAATAAATCGGATCTTGGATTGAACGCGAGAATCATTGTACGGATTAGCGCAGTTGATTTGATTTGTGCAAATTTGAAGGTGTTGCGTTATAATGGCGGTTTGGGCTTTGCCAATGCTTTTCATTGTGGCTTAAGGGGCGAAGGTATCAAAGGCGCGGTAAAATGGCTGTTTAATGAGTCGAATGGAAAAAATGAGAAAACTAATGAGTTGTTTGGATAATTCGTTTATTTGATAATTGTTTGTCGTAACGGATGCTAATTGAACGTGGAATTAAAAACTAATTAATTAACGCAATTACCATTGATCAATCGTTAATTTGATTTTAATACGATAGGTATTTTTTTTCTTCCTTGTTATTTTTCTTTCTTTTTTTTGTATTTGTTTAATTGCATCACTGTGTTATGTCGAGGGAAAAAGTAATTCTAGTTTTCTTCATTTTTTCCTTTTTTCTGTTTTTTTTTCTTTTTTTTTATCAGCTGCCTGGCGTTTGATTTGACTTAACTCGTGTCTGCATATATGTCAGATAAACGGAAATTTTCTTGTCGCCTTTTTTGGCGTATTGTGAAACCCGCGATTAATCTAATGGTAACGTTTTTGGTGTTGGAACAAGCAGTTTGAACAATGCCATTCGGGCACTTTCTTATTTGGATCTTATCAGAAAAATGCGACTGCTTTCAATAAAAAATATATATAAAAAAAACAAAGTCAACACAGACGAAAACCACGCCACAAGATAGCGATAGCAAACCACGGATATCTATTTTCTTCATATTATCCTAAGATATAAGCCAAAAATTGGTCTGCATATCTGCGGTCATCGTTTCGATTTGAGTTTGAACAAGCGGTTCTGGGAATCATGAAAACGCGCGCAGGAAATGTAAAGACAAAATATCGGTCCGATTGTTCTGAAACGCACACACAACGTCGGTGGTGAGAAACATGCAATTTTTGTTTCCCAGTCGAGCCGATAAGATCGGGCTCTTGCACGAAAAGCTGATCGTGGTTGTACGTATATATATATATAAAAATAGTTTATTATAATATTTAATTAATTCTTTTTCATTGCGATAAAATTTCAATATCTACTGAAGCGTACGTTCGCCTTACAATTGTCGCATTGGACACGCGTGAAATTAATTGCGTCGGCACTTTTACTGCATTTCAGGACTTAAACCCTTGTGTTGCGGTTCAGCATAACTCATGTAATTAGTCACGTGGATGTTTGTAATTGTTCTTCGTTGAAAAGCTTCTTTCGCGATTACAAAGATGCTGAACTTTCACCTTGTTGATTCACCTTCCGTTCCGTGTGTGATTCATCTAAATATAAACCATGTAATGATTTCGTTAATTATTCACACCGTTAATCTGTCGGTTTGTGTGATCACAAAACGGACCTTAATAAGGAAATAATGAGTTTACCAATTAAACAACCGATTAAGAGTGCGAGAAATTACGGCGCACGGAAAGCCGATTTTGAAGTACAACAATTTCGAAACGGCCGACGGGTTGTTTGTTTTTTTTTTATGAACAAAATAAATGCGCGCATACACACACAGAAGTGGAAATAAAAAAAGGATAAATTTGTAAACGAAAAATTGACAAAGTACGAGTTTTCAAATTTTTTTGCCCGACCAAAAATAATACAAAATATTTTTCACAATGTTGTCTTTTTTTCAGACTTATTTTGAACGCCCTCGGTATAATCGGCTTTTAATTACACAAAAATTATAACGCAATTTAATTTGAATTTAATTCTTAATTACGTTAATTGACAATTAATTACGCCCAATTGTTGTTAATTGGCTCGATTAAAGGAGTAATCGTTGTGTCATCGTCGATTTGACGGTCCTCGTCGTGATTTGACCTGTCTTTTGCAGTTGCATCATTGGGGGCGACGGGAAAGTGAGGAAAGAGCCGGTGCCAAAGGTCGCGGGGAACGATCGACCCCGGCCGATTGCAGGTCGCACGAGATTCGTCGGCACAATGGTCTTAGATTTTCTTCTTGCTCTCGCTCCCTACGGGCGAAGGCGCCAAATTTTTCCACATACGGCGCTGCAGTAACCCAATCCAGGGCCAACCGAAAAGCCTCGTGGTGGGGGGCGGCCCCCTCCAACTGGTACCATCCATTCTGAACGACGCTGGCCATCCAAAGCGTGCATTTTATTTGGGGCCCCTCTAGTAACCTTGACTCTGCGCGCCGATTGGCCGAACCGGTCTGCGCCTGCCCCTCTCCATTTCCCAAACACTCTTCTAATGCGTCGCGCGCACCAAAAGATCCCTCGCCGTACATAACGGAACAAAACGCTTTTCCAGTCGTTAGTTCACTTCATTCCACTGCCTGATACAGATGGCTCTGATTCTATAAATATCAGTCGAGTGCATCGATGCCGTTCAAATCGAGTGCGAGGATCGAAGCGACAGTGTGTGCGAATCAGTGAGAAGCGAGTCTTGAGTTTTCGCAGTTGGAAACAGTTGGTTCGGATCGACTCGTTGACGTTGTTGATTTTTTTTTTTTTTTGCATCCACCGTCTTCTTTCGGGTTCGGGTGTGAGTAGTGTGCAATTGTAACCGATTCAGTGAAGCCATTGGAATTGGATTAAACATTCGCTTTGAGGATTTTTTGCTTTGAAAGGTGAGTACCAGTTGGGCGCCTGGTGTCCGCTTGGTAGTTGTTTCGGCGCGAACAGGATTCGCGCCGGTTGTGGTGGGTGCCCCGAGCCGTAGGATTCGCAGTGGGTTGTCAGTTCGGGCGTTTTTGTGTTGGAAAGGACCTAATGGCTTTTCAAATGCAACGCCTGTTGGCTTAGTCAGTTGGTTTTGAATAAACAAATTCACGTGTTTCATTCAATTCGGTTGAATTGAATTTCAAAGGTCAGGCGATTTTAAATGATTGAAATGAACTTCTTCTATTGTTTGAAGTCATTCGAGAAATCGTTTTCCCTTTTTGATTCGTTTAAATTTTTATTTTGAATCATCTGGACGGGGCAATCATCTGGTAATAATAATAATAATAATAATAATTGTTTGACGAAAACATATTTGTAATTGTTAAACTATTCACTTGGTGAAAAATGTAATTATAAAAATACACAGTTTTGACTTTGACCGTGCCGTGTTTTTTGCCCTTTTTTTCTGTTTTTGTGTTGTGAAATATGCACTTTTTTATTTGAACTTCCCCCCACCCGATCTTACAAATTGACCGAGTTCTGAATAAGCAAACAACCAAGACCTACTACTACATTTCCCGTATAGAAGCCGATCGCTATCTTTGCCGCGCGTTATTTTCGAAATGAAAATTCATACCCCATGACGTGGTTCGCGATGGTATCGACGCTTCCGGTCTGACGTTTGATCGCGATAAAGCGCGGGCTTTTGGGGTAACACTTGGCGCGACAATTAATGTACGACGCGAACAGAAGTAAAAAATTTGGAAATAAACGAAAAAAAGAAAAAGTCCAAATCGATCGAATTCTTTCAGTTGTTTTTTAATTGCTTGCTCGATTAGATTACACTTTACGAATTTCGTAAACTTATTTTAAATAAGGTTGTTGTTGTTTTTTTTGTAGCGTCAAACAAAATCTATCGAAATGTCGGACGAACCGCAGCAATACAACTTGAAATGGCGTAACCACCGCAAGAACTTCTTCGAGGAGCTCGAGAATCTGTTTAAAACCGACCTTCTGACAGACATCAATCTGATCCTTGAGGGCGGTCGCGTGGTGCCCTGTCACAAGATGGTCCTTGCGACCACCTCGTTGGCCTTCCGTGAGTTCCTGCTGAAGAACCCAGAGGCTTTCGACATGATCATCCCGGGCGTCACCTACGACCAAATGCGCACCCTGCTCGAGTACATGTACAGCGGACAGGCGCAAATAATGTACTCGCAACTGAGCAGTCTACTCAAAGTCGCGGAATTTCTGAAGATCAAAGGATTGACGAGCGAGGATGACGGCTCCAATTCGCCGTCGAGCAGCAGCAACAACAACACCACCAGCGGTCAGGAACGCAATGAGACGAACGCGACCGAAGCATCCGCGTCGCCGCCCCCGACCATCAGCACCAGCACCAACGACCAGCAGGACGAAGAGCCTCAGCGCCACCACAAGCCCGCCGAGAGCGCCGTCGCGTCCTCGTCGTCGTCGTCGCCGCCGCCGCCACCGCCACCGCAACTCGCGGCATCTGCTGCCACTTTGCTCGACTACTACAAGTACACGGCCGCGTATAATATGCCAGCTTTCCCCAATCTGGGCCATTTCCCGTTGCCGCAGTACGCAGCAGCGATGGCCGTCGCCGCGTCCGAGTATTACGGATCGTTTGCTCTCGATAAGCTCAAGGACACGCCAATCCTAAGAAACGTACTGCATCAACAACAGCACCACGGCCAGGATCTATCGCCGTCGAACAGCCCGGTGTCCGCGAAAGACGTCAAGGACAGTTCAATGTCCCGGACGAATGGTGGCGCCAGCAGCGCGCACGAAACTGAATCTAGCGGCAGGCGCAAGAAGGACGAAAAACCGAAGACATCGCCGTATTATAAAGTAAAGAAGGAATTGATGGAGCGGGTGCAGCAACAGCAGCAGCAACAGCAATGCCAATCCACTGAGACCACACCGACTCCCACCAAAACAGGTAGGTTGAAGCAACAACGAGCGATACTTTGTTTTGGGTGCGTTCGGTTTCTGCATTACTGAATAATAATGAAGAACGCAAACAACCGAATTGAATTGTTTGTATCTTGATTATTATTTAAGGGTGTAGACGCCGAACGTGGCGTACGGGTAAGGCGTTGTGGAGACGCGGTCGACCATTTCTGCGTGGTACTAGTCACGCGACTGTGTTGTATTACGGTCTAGTGACTTTGAGCGCATCTCTGGTTACTTTTGGTCAACACCGTTTTTCTCTGCACGTTTTGCTCATAACCACCGAACGAATCCAATAGCGCAATTGCAAGCAGATTGAACTAACAAACGATTTGTGTTTTTTTTGTCATGTACTTTAGGCAAGCAAAAAGTTGACTGGAAGAGATACAAGCAATACTCCCCGGACGATCTAAACAGAGCCATCACCGCAGTAATTGATGGAGAAATGAGTGCGCTCAGAGCTTCGCAGATTTTTAGCGTGCCATCGCGAACTCTCTACGACAAGATCAAGCGACTGAAGAGTCAGCGCAGCAGCCAAAATGGCACGGGTTTGGCTCGGCACTCCGTGGAATCAGACAGCGCGTGCTTCCCGTACGGAGTCGGTAGGAACGTGAACGGACGGATTTATAAGAAACGTAGCTACTCACCGGCCAATTTCAGCAGCCTCCTAACCCCCGAGAATTTGAGTATGATGGCGGAAGAATGCGCGGAACCAGCCAATCACAACGCCAGCGTATGCTCGGACGCAATGTCAAATAGCTCGCATTCGCCGCCAGCGTGGCAGCAGTCGACGCCGAGGTCCGAGGAAGACCCTGCGCGCTACAATCTGAGCCCGGCACATTCGGCGTCGTCTCGACAGTCGGCAAGCGACTGCGAGATGGCCGAGGATTTATCCGTTAAAAAGACGCCGAGCAACCAAATCAAACAGGAGATCGTCGACGAAAATTCCGAGTAGAAGAGTTTCGGCATGTATATTCGACATATTTAAGATGGATCTAAAAAAGCAAACTGGAGAAAATTATTGATTGTTGAGCAACGAATATAATGAGCGAAAATTGTTTTTAACACTCCTTTATATTGCGTTATATTATATATATTAAGCTTTAATCGTGTATATATACATACACCAATTAGTTATATGTGTGTGTATGTATATATGTGTTACATAATGATTATTATATTATATTATATTCTATTATATTATATATATTATTTAAGGCGCCACATAGCGCGAGGGCTATGATCGATGGATGTGGAAGGACGAGATGGGTCCGAGATTGGAGTATTGCTTATTTTAAAATTTTGGCAAATAATTTTTTATGACATTTTAACAGACCACGAATCCGTGGTAAAATTATTTCCATTCATTTTAAAGTAATCAATCGTACGTCTCAGGTCGCTTACTGTTTCTGAAACGTTTACAACGTGCAACCAATTTTCTTGCACTACGCCGTAGCTAGTCGATAACTTCTAACACGCTCTTGACTTTGTTTCACATAAGCTTAGTAATATCGATATTATTTTTTATTCTTCAGTAGCACATAACAACGTAGAGGTATATATTTATATATATATTTGTGTATTAAAGTATTATATTATTTTATATTTTGTAATTTATTTGATTATTATTATTCTTCTTTCTTCTTTTTTTTTTCTTTTTTTTTATATATTTATTACAGTTGATATTTGTCCAATTGTACCTTTTTTTCTTCTTCATTTACAATTATTATTGCATTGATTAAGACGCAATCGGATCGATTAATTTTGAAGTTATGATATCTAACACTGTGCCTTTTGAGCTCTGCGTATGACGGGACCAGCGCGCGAGCGCCGGTTTTTGAAGTGCCTTATGAGTCCCGATCGAAGCCTGTTTGACCGTTGTACAACTAAATATCAAAATCTGTGCGTGTGATAGAAACAGTTTAAGCAAGCAACACACGTAAAATACAGAATAAGACTGAACACTGGCCATTATTAAATAGCGAGACTGAATTTGAAAACTAAGTTCCAAGCTTCAAATTAATGTGTGGATAAATAAATGGTACAAATAATGAACAAATTAATTAAGTACAAAAATGAGCTGTTAACTAAGCCCTAATGTCGAGCAATAGCAAAATTGACTAAAAGGAATTTACTAAAAGAAACGGGTTAGCCTTCCATCTTGTGAAAATGTGATAAGCAAAGAATTATGCGACGCATCGAAGCGTTGGGATGTTCAATGGTTGTCGTTTTAAATTTGTTGTTAGTCTAAATGTTAATAAGATAAAGTATAGGCCTCGGGAATTAGTTGCAATGATTGCTCAAATGATATTAAACCGCGTAAAGCAGGGCGCCTTTTGTTTTTCGGTAACAGAACGAACGAGCAGATCCTTTCGATTACCATCTTTTTAATTTTATATGTCATTGTAAAAAGTACCATTTTCGATCATTTTGACGCGCGTAATTATTGTATATAAATGACGACGCTGTATCGAGGAATTGGTTTCCAGGCGCGTTTTCAGTTCGACGGCAATGTATCGTGATCGTTGGAGAGAGGCGGCGGTCAATTTTTGTATATAATCGGCGGGAAATGGCCAAGATGGGGAAAACATCGGGATGCTTTGCGGTGGAAAGTTGATTATAGGACTGTTAATGTAAGAGTTATATCATGATGTCTGATTGTCAGCGTTCACCACTCATGCGACATTGTATATACGCCATTAAGTTTTGAATTGCACGATTGTGATTTGTAACAACGTCTTTATAATATTGTAAATGCATTTATTTTATTTATTGCGTTAAGCGACGAATGTTATGCAAAGTACAAAATTGTTGAGACTGTAATAAAAATACTTCATAGGACTTTCCATAGATTTTAATCGATTCACAATAACGACGTTGAGCAAAGGTTTTGGGATTCGAGTGGCTTCACGTGGATTTGAGTCGTGGAGCCAATTTTATTACAAGTTCTTGAATGAGATCGTGTATACTTATAATGAATTGATTCGTTTTTTTTACCAGATCCTGATTTGTTGGTAGCTTTTCCATGATATCAATTAATACCAATTGGACACAATATTGACACTTAAAAGTGTAAAGTGTCGATACGAGTTCATGGGATCTTTTATGATGTTTGTATTCAAATGCAGCGACATTTGATTTTACAATTTATTGGTATTCAACGATTACGCCGGAAATATTTTATTTTTAAGACTGATAATTAAATTTTATATGATAATGTGGTATTAGAATTTATCATCGAATGTTCTTATTATCCGCTACTAATGTGCAAATGCATTATTTGGATTATAATTATGAATGTATTAATTATGTCGTACATTTGATTATCCTTTATGGAGTGTTTTTTCTGATAAATTTATACACGAGTTGAGTGTAGCTGTGTCCGCGAAATGGAATTAAAGTAGTCCATAAGGCATAATTGACTGTATATGAATTTGAAGCGTATGAAATTTTATGTTTTAAGATTTACATTGTCAAATTTATATGGAAAGGATATTGGGATTTATTTGCATATTATGCAGGTTTTATATTATTATTCATAAAATATATGATATTCCCATAGATTTGAATTTTTATTTGTACCTTCACTTGCACCTTGACATTAGCGTTTATTCAACTTATTAATTAAGACAAAACTTAAGTGTTTTTTTTTCATACCTTTTTTAATGCTTTTTTTCTTATATTTCTTTTTTTTATTTTTTCTTTTTTTTGATTTATGACTGGATAATTAAGTTATTTAAGAAATGTCATTTAAGCGAATCAATTGAGTTTAGACGTAACTTGTATTAGAAAATCAGTCGTAATGTAATTTCAATTTGTAATGCTCAAAATAAATCTTTGTTTTAAAAAGAAGGTAATGGTCTTTTGATTACCATTTTGACCAATCTGCATTCTGAAAAACCGACGAACCAAATCAAGACAAAGGTTTGACTTCCTTTCTCGGGGAAACCTAAAATTGCCTTGGACTTTAATTTCACGTAATTACAGGATTATTCTTGATATTGAAAAGCCAGGAAAATGGATGCATTTTTGGACCAAAAAAAATGACACTCGTTCATTAAAAGAAACGATCGCTCCGTCAATCTTCTGTTAAATTAAAAACCAAATTCACATCATCAATCAAAGTAATATTCACTCGGCTGCATCTTCATAATGGCTCCTCCCCCCTACCAAGAACAAATTTCCCAGGCTTTTCTAATAGTCGTGAAAACTGCTGCGAGTTCGCTGACCCACACTCAAGGTCATATGGCCCCGAATAATGTAAATTTAGTTCCTTCCAAAAAAATGACTTCGAAATTTGAAAGAAGCCCACGACAAAGAACGAAAGAATCGCTGAAAATACATAATAGCGACTTTGTTTAATTTACCAAATTCGAGATTGTTATTTTTTTTCACTTCTTTTTTTTTTCTCTCTCTCTCTGTCTCTGTCTCTCTTTCCCTCTCTTTGTTGAATTTATATATATATATGTTAAACTAATTTTTCGTCGTGCTCGAAAGCCGCGTTCATTTGTGACGTACGATCTGAACACGATTTTCCTGACGATTCATCATCCTTGGCATGCAACGTTTCTTTCGTAATTCGTTGTTTTTCTTTGATGCCACGCATACACATAAATGCACAAAAAGCACGTCGAGAGAACTTCGCCGACTTTTTACTTTTTATATATATATATAGTTCGTCGGAAAATGTTATCTTTAGGGAAAATTGTTATTTGTTGGTTTTTGCGTTGGCTTTTGTACGTAAGCGGTTGACACAACGAAGCTGTACGAAATAACGAGAAAAACTGCATATAAATTTTGAAAAAAAATGAAAATAAATTGTATCGTAATTGTTAAATAAAATATACAATTAAGTTTACGTACTACGAACTTAGTTTCTTCGCATAATAATAATAATTAATTGAAACAATTTAATGCAAAATGTTATTGCTCTTCGGTATATTAATATTATTTATATTGCACAACAATGGGAATAACAAGTAGTGTTTTTCTTTCGATGACCTTTTTAGTTTTGTTTATTTTGTGTGTTTACAAAAAAAGAACACCGAAAGTATATATTTATAGCACTTTTCATGCAAAATATAATTCCAGCCGGAGAAACAAATTCATTTATATTAAAAAGATTTTAATCGTTGAATTATTATATATATTACATATTATTACTGTAAGGACATTTATTATTTAATTTTTTATAATGAAATAAACATAATAAGTTAGTTTGATACGATTTACATTAATTCGTACAGAATTATAATATTAACTATAACATATAGTATTAAAAGTATTATATAATAAATAATTAAATGTACGTTTGATTATTGTTATATTTAAATATTTTTATGTGTATACGTGTATATATATAACATTTATTTTTTAAATGCATGTAATTTAAACGAATGTAAAAGGTTCCCCTTTCGGTATCTTCAACCGACTTCGCAAGATTTTCTCGCTTTTCATTCAACTTAATAGCTTCGTATCGCCAAGCGCAACGGTTATTTTCGGTCTATTCGACACAAAATAGCGCGCGCACCCTAGCGCCAAAACGGATTTTGAACCGGGGGAGTCTGAAGAACTACAAGTTCGAGCGATAACCGACCTCTTTGGATCAAAAATTGTCTATTTGGCGCCCTTATATAGTACACTGCATTTAAAATATCATCAAAGTATAAAGAAAAAAAAAAATTTTATCATAAAAAAATTTCAATAACTTTCTGTCATTTTAGAACCTATTTTATAGTTTTTTTGTTACAAACATTAATTTTTACAATAAATTTGTTAACGATTTTCAGTTAAATTTGTATATAGATATATATATACCATATCATATACATGAAAAACAATAAAAGTCGAGATTATTCGATATAAACAGTAAAAAGTTATTTACCATTTTTTTTAATTACAATGAATAAAAAATCAAACGACGTAAATAAATATGTATATAAATATTGTTACATAAAAACCTATTTATGTGCAAAAGGTTTTTCGTTTAAAAGAAGTTTTCTGCAAATACAACCGATGCTACGTAGGGGTAATCTAGATGGCGCTATTTATTGATTTTACACTACTTGCAGCTAGAATGAAGCCTTTTTTAAATATCTAGAATTTAAGTTTTAACCTTATATATTTTATTATTTACATGATTTTTAATTATACATTGCATACTCAAAAGACAATAATTATAATATGCTTATACTTATATAATATAAACAATGGAGATGATTATTGTGAATAATTATAATTATCTATTTAATTACATTGATACAAATTTTTACAATTTGCGAGTATGTATAACTATTTTATTATATTTTTCAGCATAATCAATAAAAATGAAACATTTTCAAGTAAGTTATTTATATGTCTGATTATATTGAGAAAAATATATAACATTAAAAAAATGTCAATAAAAATAATAAAACTAAGATAATCTTTATAATTTAAGTATGATAAAAGAGTTTATTACAATAATTTAATGAAAAACATTTTATTTTATTTTAGAATATTATTGATTTATTTATTTTTTTCATTATATTAATTATGTGGTTAATTATTATTTTCAAAAAATTGAATTGAAATCAAAATATTAGATTTTAAATTTAATGCATTATAAACCAATGTAGATAAAGTGAATCGTGAAATGACGTCAACAAATAGAATGACTGAAAATTGCTCCAGAATTTATTGACAGATTTTATATGATTTTTTTTCATAATTAAAATTATTAAATAGATAATATAGATTCATTTATATATGTAAAGATTCACAACAGAATTTAATAAAAATAATCATAATATTGTATCCTTCACAAACTTTTTATTTATTATGATCTTCAAATATTTCATTCATTTGAAAAACTAATAGGAACAAAATATGTTTTAATTGGATTAGAAAAATTTATATAGATTGTTTAAAGCATTTAGAGTTAGCTTTTATGTATTCAATTAAAATATTACTTTATTAGTTTCTTTTCATCATTTTATGTGTTAACTTTGTCACTATTAAATATTATTAAAATATATGAAGATTAATAATTTTACTACAATGATAAATAAGTAGACATACTAAAAAAATATTAAATTATTGTCAATAAATAATCAATACAGTTCATGTAATAATTATTTAAAATTTTATAAAAAATACTCAAATGAAACTTAAAATAAAAACTGGACAAAGATAATATAACCTAGATTTACATAACCTGAAAAGTTGTGAATTAATAGACAAATATGTATAATTATGAATATAACTGAATAAATTTAAAATCGTTTTTTTTTTAATTTTAAGACATAAACAAATACATACAAATAGTTTAGTACTATACTGTAGGCATAATCATCTTTTCATACAAAGTATGCTTTTTTCTGCTTCAAATAACTTTTTTAAATGTTTAAAACACGTGATTTTCACGTAGTTAATTGCGAATCTAATAAATGAATGTTTTATTTTAATACAAAAAAATAGTTTTACTATATTTAGAAAATAGCAACAAATTATAACAAAGTATTTTAAAGATTATAAAGACAAGTTTATGAGTTTTATCTGCGTAGATATTGAAATCTGTTTTGAACAGATTTTCAGCACAGACAATAGACAAAAATAGGAAACTTTATTGTGTTCCATAAACAC
>JABFQC010000075.1:0-41117 GCA_022817085.1 Psilanteris sp. ZL-2020
TAACTCCTTAATGTATAGTTTCCGTCTTTGCCACTCTAACCACAAGCGTGAACTAATCACAAGTACATTTTAATGATATTGAGTTACACGATGAACGGTCAGCTGCCAACGTTGGGCCAGAGGTAATGGGCGTTTCATTCCAACGGTTTGCCAAGATCGGCATCCAAGGTTGAGCCAAGATTGGGCCGGTCGTTTAGCATTGGCAGACCACAGATTTTTCTACATGGGATATTATTTACATTTTTGCCCATTTCTCTTACTTTTATTATCTAGTTTGGTCAAATTTGTAAGATTATTTTTTTCAGTGTATATTAAAAATTATTTTTCGACCCAAACAAAAAATTCAATCGTACAAAAGTTTACATCTAACAAAAAATCCTCTATCAACTAACTGAATTGCAATTGAAAAACCTTGCAGAGAGATAATTATTCTTTTTGCAA
Source organism: Psilanteris sp. ZL-2020 (assembly GCA_022817085.1). Lineage (NCBI taxonomy): Eukaryota > Metazoa > Arthropoda > Insecta > Hymenoptera > Scelionidae > Psilanteris > Psilanteris sp. ZL-2020. The sequence continues at coordinate 442 of JABFQC010000075.1, forward strand.
TTTACATACAGCATTTCAATATCCACACCTTTTTATGCTCTTAACAACCCGCCTATCTATCATTAAATCACGTTCATCGCGTACAAAACGTTTAATAATCAACGTCTCAAGTCGTCCGAAAATGTAACGTCCCAATGCGATCGGCGTTTATAATGAAAAATGATCGTCGATTTTCACTTTCCGCCAGGCCATATAAAGCAAGCGCAATTGCATTAGAATCCCCGATCATTTAATTCCATGATTGTCTTGCGTGTAGCTTTATTGCGATCGCTACCCACTAAACAATTTTCCTGGCGCGAATCAATCCGCGCGATAAACCGATCTGAGGCAACAATGGCTATAAATAAATGTTGCCGGGTTTGAAATATAATGAAACACCTTTCTACGTGCCAACGTCATTGATTCGCGAGCAACATCAACGATCAGCCGAGTGACTCGAAGCATCTCGCAATCGCGAGCCGCGGGAGTAGGAGGACCCAATAGCTTCGTGTGAACGCACGCAGGCACCTACGAGGGTTCGCGGCGAGATTTCCGCAATGCGCGCACGACAGATATTTTACGTTTTTCCCACGCGACGTTTCAACCGCGCGATTTTTTTCGCGGTGCCGCGTTGTAAGTGACACGCTTAATGCCAGACTAATGACTTCCGGAATTCGAATTTAATGCACGTGTGCTTCTTTTATCGCGTCACGTGTTATTTTACATTATCGTGACAAATTTCGTTTTGATTCGCACCAAGCTCCGCGGCGCCGTAAAAAAGCCAGACCAGGTGCTCGAGGCATTTAGATAATGAGATTCGTCGAATTGAGAAATGATTGAAAATTGTTTCTTCCCTGTACACACACTCGGGATAATCTTTTCACACTCGGCAAACCGTGATGAAATTCGCGCTTTTTGTTCCACCTATCCTTGTTTTTCGGGGGGTTTACGACGGTTTAGTATCGTCGCTGAAATTCGCGTCGTATTGAAATAGACGGGAGACGGGAAGTTTCGCGCCAGTGCGAATATTTTAACGCCTTTTTGTGGGGATGCAGACCGCGCGGGGAAATGGTACCGATTATATATAGAGGTTTTGAGTAGACGGAACGTGTTAATGGTAGATAAGTGTATTTTGAAATCAATTAATGCAGCGCGACAACGGAAATTAACGAAGATTAAGATAGTACCGTATCTAAGCGTGAAGATATACGGTCGGACAATTTAGTCTATGTTAACGAGAGCCAATATTGCTTTAGCCGCTATATTTGAACAAACGTCTCACTTAATTTCTTCTATCGAAGCTTGGTCAACCTGGTTCGCTACCTCGAGATTAAATAATCGTTGCATTAAATGTTCAAAGTGCAAATTATACAACCATTATATATCGTTTTGATCTGATTCAAATCCGTGCTATTCAACTTGCAGAACAGACATCGTTCATGACTTTTTTACAAGATTAATACATAATAGATATACATCATTAAAAAATAATTATTTCAAAAATTAACCGTCAATGTGTAATGCAAAATTATCTCAATGATATTTGATGTATTTTTAAACAAATTGTATACCGTATAAATGTATACAAACGTATACTCAGAAGGAATATTCTATACAAATTACTGTTCGGTTCAATAAAAATAGATAAAATACACAGTAACTGTAGGACAAAATAGGAGTTTTGTTAAAAATTTATTTTTCAATAAAATATAACAAAGATTTCTCAATTTTTACCATAAATTCGATATAATTTTAACTGGATTTTATTTTGTCAGTTACTGAACTAACCAGTAATTTTTAAAGGAATTTTTTTCTGAGAGTACACTGAGAACAAAAAAGTTCTATTAAAAATAACCGTCCTAAAACTGTATTCTAATGCGATGTTTGTCAACACGTAAAAATTACTCCTAAATATGGTAAACATTACTTCGATTTCCCAATATTTTTACTGTGCTTTAAAGGTAATCATACTTTGTTGACAAACATCGCATCAAAGTATTGCTTTGGCATGGTAATTTTTAATTTCTCAGTGTATAATATAATATAAAAATGAAATATTTTGAAATGAAAGAATATCATAAATTTCAATTTATGTAATACATTTTCACACTATTTGATACCGATAAAAGAAACAAAACAGCAAAATTTTGCAAACTAGATACGTATAAATCAATAACACAATCAATATGCATAAACATCGCCACAACCTCTCACGCCGATATTTATTGATAATTCACAAAATACAAAAAATCAACCGGGTGAATTGGTCAAGAAATGGTCATATAAGCAGGCGGCGACGCAATCGGCTCGTAACGCAATTGTGCTACGCGATTGCCATCAAATTTATAACACGAGAAGATTGATTACGAGTGAATTAATTCCGTGGAACTTACAACCACGGATGGTTCAGCGTCATCCTTCGCCAATCGCGTCAAGTGCGAAGGCGAGCGGTAATGTTTTGCGTAATCGATGAGGTTTCCGTTTATTTATATATACCATCACTGCCGGACGCATCGTGCGTCTGGTTCCGGTATACCGCATTTTGATACACCGACCGGAACGCACCGTTTTCATAACAATATATCCACGCAATGCCGGAGCATCGATTCAAAAATTATAAAGACAATACTTGGAGTAATTATATTCGGTTCGTCAATGAATTATATTTGGGTTGTGCGGTTTTCACAAAACGCAAATAACTTACGTGAAATGTGTTCGTAAAGATACAGTGAGAAAAATTTCTATTCAAAATTACCGTGCAAAAACAGTAATTTGATGCGATGTTTGTCAACAAAGAATGATTACCGTTAAAGCAAAGTAAAAATATAAGGAAATCAAAGTAATGTTTACGATATTTAGGGGTCATTTTTACGCGTTGACAAACATCCCATCAGAATACTCTTTTGGCACAGTCATTTTTAATAGAAATTTTTCTCAGTGTACACGGAGAATAATGTTTAGCTGGGACTAATAAACATTATATTCTCCGTGTATATATATTACATATATATATGTAAATTGAAAATTACACGGTCCTGAAAAATTCAGCCGAACTATTTCGTATTGTCATTTACAAACAAGACCAATAAAGCTCAATAATTGCGCGATTGCAATTTTTCTAAAACTTACGCGAACTTAATTAGCTCGTGTAAATTGAACCTCGATCGAATCTTTATACGATTTAATGTCGACGATTTATTGGATAAATATCAATGTGGGAAATTGTTTATACCATTAATCCATTGTAAATGCTTGCCATACTTTTCAAGCGACTCGCGTCGAAAATTGCCTGTTGCAAATAAAAATACCAATTGCCGTATTAATAATTAATAAGCGTTTGATTAAAGTGGCTGTCCGAGGAACGGACAACCCGGTTTCGACCACAAAAATTTCGGCGTGCTCGTTGAACAAATTGCACAGGCGTCATAGGAGACTGAAATTTCAGTAAATGATGTACTTTATACTATGTATCTAAATATACATTTCAACGTATCAGCGCCAAGTATAAGCGTACATGCGACGCCGCAAGAAAGCAAAAAGCGAAAAGAAGCGAGATGGATAGACGTAGCGCGAAAAAAGGAATGAAGATAAAGAACGAGAGAGGATTCGTGCCACTCGGTCATTGGTGAATGTACCGTACCGTACCGGTTTGCAGATCGCTGCATTGCTAGGCATAGTCTAGGATCCGCAGAGGAGACCTTCCATCTCCGCGATGGGAGCACTAATATAAGAATCTCCATATTCGTAAAACGCAAGACACGTTAATCTTGCTGCGTGTGTCGAGAAATTATTGAATTTGACGCCGGCGATCGCTGCGAATGAATTTGTCGGTAAAAATATGCATAAGTTATTTTTATTTCAGCAGCGGACTGAAATATTGGAAACGCGGTCTTGACTGATCAGCGCGTACCATTGTAAGAGGTATTATTACACTGAGAAAAATAAAGCATGAAAAATTACTGTTTATAATACTAATTTGGGGTCGTATGGTACAAATCGTCAAAATTTACTGTTTTTAACAGAAACAAATTAAGTTAATTACATAGATAATTACTGTATTATAATAATATATTAGTGTTAAAAACAGTAAATTATAACGAATTGTATCATATGGCCCACACTCTTAAAACGATCGTTTTATTTCAAAATTTTAGAATTTTAAAGACAGATTAAAAAAGAACACAAAATATAAACTCATCAAATAAATAAAAAAATAGATTTGCTCCACACGCCTTTGTTTATTTCGTGTGTTTATGTTTTCTTTTCTTTTTTAATTTGTCCCAAAGCATTATAATTTTAAGTCAAATAGATTATTTCTAAGAGTGCAATTAGTATTATAAATAGCAATTTTACTCATATTTTATTTTTCTCAGTGTAGAATATCAATGATTAGATCAGATTCGCGGGCTTTTGAAGAGTTTTTTTTGCAAAATTTGTTATTTGAAGCAATTGAAGATGTTTGGCGTGTTTGTTTCATAAGTCATGCTTTATGATAAATGTTTGGGTGAGAATTAGTAAATGTTTTTTTACATGTAAGTTATTTATCCGTGAGAGGGTCTACACGCAGAGAATTGTTTTGTAGGTTCAGTCAAATTTTGTTTATTTAACCAAAATTCGGTTGAATGGACCCAATATTTTGTAAATTTAACAAACTTTTGGTTGAATCAACAAAATGTTCTCTGCGTGTACGTTGGTACCGGGTATATTTTATATATTCTTTTTTAAAAGTCAAGTAAAAGCAGATTTAATAGTTTTTTATAGATTTAATTTTTTTAACAACGAAACTGAACTATAAATGTCATAAAATATAAAGTTGCAACAACGCAAATAAATAATTAAAATACATACATTAATAATGGTATCGTTGGTGTCTTTACGTGCATCCCTCAGGACCTCTGAGAGCGTTTAACGATACGTCGTATCGCGTTTTATATGTCTTACGGGAGATAAGATAGCGAGAGAAAAAAAAACAATCACAATTCTTCTCAACCTGTCAATGAATGAATGAATAAAGTATTGAGTTAAAACGATATTTTATACATGTATAAAAAAATGATGACATTCGTTGATTCATACATTTATTTCTACGCGTTTTGCTTTGAGTTAAATAATCTATATAGTTGTAGTTATAGGTTTGATAAAAATAAATTCATACTTTTTCCTTTATTACTCGACATTTAATCCTCTCTCGAACTATTATTTTTTTTCTTTTTTATGAATTATAAAAGATTAATTGGTTATAAAAATAACATAATTAACGAATATAGAAAAGTAAATAAATGAAAAATTTATATATATTTAGAATAAAGAATAAGGATATTTTTTCAGATTCAATGTATGAAATAATAAAATGTATTTTTGGACCATTAATTTTGTTTGCAATAAACATACTCATATTATGCAATAAAATAACAATAATTTTGATATTTTTTAATTGTACAATGTATTTATATAGACTGAGAAAAAAGTTAGTGTAATAATTACTATATACCTTCTTGCATTGGTAGACTAAGTGATTAGATGTATAGAAAATTACTATACCATAATGACAACTTTTTTATTTATGTTTTATTTATAATTTTTTTATCGTGTAATAAAACAATAAGAAATTTTGACGCATTTTTCTTATATCATATAATATACTGTAAAAAAATAATAAATAATAATACAAATAAAAAAATAATCTTACAAATTTGACCAAACTAGATAATAAAAGGAGGAAAAATGAGCAAAAATGTCAATAATATGATAAATTATTATGGTTAGAAAATTCTAAAAATATGTCAAATATTACCAAACAAATGATAAAAACCATAATGATATTCTTTAATGTTTATTTACATTTTTACTCACTTTTCCTGCTTTTACTATTTTGTTTGGTCAAATTTGTAAGATCATTTTTTTCAGAGTAAATATAGTTTTAATGGTGTAGTATTTTTTTAAATATTCTTCAAGATATCATTCGTACGCCAGAAAGTATGGTAGATTATAATATATTTTTTTTCCATATAAAATATTGGTTTCGTTTATCTTAAATTAAACTCTCGCTGTGTCTTATACAAAATTGGTGCAAACCAAACCGGTCGATTTGGATTTCCAAAAACTTTATGCTAATGTTTTCTAACAAAAAATGGCATTAAAAATGCAACAAACGACATCAAACGATTCTAATAAACCATTCATTTGCGTAAGTTGTCTTACTCGTTGACTCTGTCATGGCACTTGACTCGTGTATGCGTTTAACTCGCCAAGCGCATAGCACCGTTCGATTCAACGTGCCGTCTTCACGGTCAACCGTTAAGTTTCGATTACTCAAATATTACAAGAGAAGAGGAAAATGCGGAGGAGGTTTGCATACCTTTACATTTATGCGCGGATAGTTTTAAGTGTCCGTGCGTTTCTATTACACGCGCGAAATATGGTCAATAAATTTCCGCTCACGTGACCTGTCGTGTAGAATTATTATCGACAAATTTCGTCCCCGTGTTTCACTTATACATTATTAATTAATTTCTTGTAATTAAATGTCCATTTCTTTTCAACAAATCCTTAATCGCAACGTTTCTTTTGTTAGTTTTCGAGTTATAATGTTTACATTCCTGAATACAATGTAAAACAGAATGTTCGATTAACCATCTATACAGTAATAGACTGTTATAAATTAGGATTCTTCTATCATTCATTATGTTTTTTTTTAGATTATCTTATTTATCATTAACGTTTATAATGTCAAACGTCATTTATAAATAAATAAAATATTATCACCATACAGAATTGTCAAAAACTTATATGGAAATCGAATAGATATATTTGTGGACCTTTTTATTTTTTATTCAATTATTTCCTATTCAGTTATTATTTTATCTGTGATTTTTCTAGGTATAACTGATACACTCATGGACTGTCTCGATTGTCATTGTTTTCATTATTTGTGTAATAAGCAATAATTTATGTACTGTATGTACTGTTGTGTATTTGCAGTCAGTTAATAAATTGCTTAGTTGGTCCAAGTTAATAACAAAAATGATTATTATTAATCTTGAAAAATTATAAATTCATAATAACAATAAATCCATTTAAAATCTTTACATAACAAATTTTTTTATTATTTATAACGTATTTAAGCATTTTATATATTTTAATTACGATTTACTAATAAACAATTGTATTTAAGACATCGTTTATAATTATCGATTATCTCGTTTGGATGAGAAACGTATTTTCGATTATAGAGATATTTTACTTTAAATAACCTATCGCTATTTCGTAACACTGTAAGAAACTTAAACATTTTTCTGCAGGCACATCTCACACGTTTGTACATTTATTTCATATGTGTCCACATTTGTTGATTAATTCTTAGTTTACCCCCACCAATGGCGCGAACGCTTTATGTCTCGACCTATCCAGCTATCTTTTAGGTGTTCTACTTTCCCCATTTGCACACTCTTCCTCATTTATTCTCACATTATTTTGCATGCTTACATTCATTTTTCTATATATTATTTATTCCACGTTTCGATTATTTAAAATAATATCTTCAGACTCACCCGAGTCAAGAAACTGATAAATTCATATATGCATATATATGTAATTGAATTGCACGTGTGGCAATACTATTTTTAACTGTACAATATAAATATTATTATTATTATATATAAATAAAAATTGTGTTTCTTCATTAATACATTTCAAAATTGTTAAAATTGCTTTAAAAATTATTACATACATAATATATAGATCTATATATACTTATAGTTTATTTGTATTTATGGTGTTACTTTTTTGTGTTTTATTTAAATTCGTTTCATGCTCTGCCAAATTGTTTTTCAATGTATAATTAAAAATTATTTCGTACATCTGAAACTCATGGATGGAAATACTAATTAATTCCTCAGTTGCCTCGAGAGAACAGTAGTGGTTTCTTCGCTGTACAATTACCAATACCGAAATTTACGCGAAAAAAGTTTCGGCTTGAATTATGGTTTATTTTAACTCAACGAATCTGTAATAGACCCAATTGCTGCGGCAATTGGCTTAAAATGATTACCCAATTTTCATGTTTTTCTTCGAGCCATACAAATATAATTAAGTCATAAACATTTATTATTACTCAATTACTTTTTATAAAGTCAATTTCGAGAGATATTTTCTAAGTCGAAATTGATTTCCTTGTAATTTTAAAGAAGAACGCTACATACAATTCCCCAATTAAAACATTGTTGCTTTCCTTAAATTAAAATTTCACAGTGCTGTTAAATCTAAATAAAACTTAATATTTACTTTTGTGTTTGTATAGATATTGAAAAAAAAAAACATAAACATGTTCATATGAAATAACACTTTAAACATTTTTATATGCTTATGTTTGCGTTTCTTTTAAGCGTATTATATGCAATTTAATAATATAATAATTGCTAAAACGATTTATGTACGTATATATTTTTATTTGTACATTAATATAGCGTTATATATTTATAGCTATTTAATATATTCATTTTTCTTTCAAACAAACGTTTTCAGAGTGTGTAATTCTGAACATGTAGAACAATAGGACCTAATAACAGTTTAGAATAATTAATTGGATGTATAAAGATATAACTATTTTCCCATATAAAAAGTACAAATTGTATGTAATAAGTTATATAAATAATATATATTGATGAATGTTTGCAATTTAATATATAGTATTATTTACTTTGATTTTATTATAAATTTAATTAGTTTTTTTTATATTTTTAATTATAAAAAATAATATATGAAAGCGTTGAAACCATAAAAATAATACATTTTTTCATCCATTTTGATAAGATAATCCACATTTTATTAAACAATTTTTTTTTAAATAATAAGTATTTATTATAGAAATGTTATTGGCTTGTTCACTTTATATAAAGTAAATATTCGTTTTTATAGATAATTATATATATGGTTGTGACCTTTAAAAATAAAAATTAAATTGAATAATAAATGTATATAATATAATATAATATAACAGAATTTAACTACAAAACATAACATGTAAAAAACATATGTATGAATACTTGGTGTTCCGAAGATAAAAATACAATTAAACAGTTGTCATTATTAGTAAGACACTTCACATTAAAAAAAAGATTTCGTAACTGTTGAAGGTATCTTATATTATCTATTATCATACTATCTATTCATATATTGAAATATATGAAATATATTTTTGAATAAACCCAATTAAATATACATAATACCATTTATTACGCTAAATTTCATACCTAAATTCATGTAATAACTATTAACAAATCTAGTAAATATTTAACATCCATTATTACTTCAACTTCTGCACTAAATTAAAATTAAGCTATAAATATCACCGTACATTTAATCAGACACACAATCCATATATTCGGAATACATTTAACAATACATTCAAAAAAGTATCCCATAACAATTATCAAATCTCTTTTTCAGTTTGCAGTATCTCTGCTCATACTTCTGCCGAAGAGATTACACCCCATTAGCCTGCAATAAAATGTGCAACAAAAAACAGTACAATTACATTAAGAATTTTATTATGACCAACCACATTAAAAGACGTACAATTGTTTTTAACCGTCGCTCTTTAACTCAACCTTTCAAACAGATCCAACGCAATTCATCCAGCAACCGAAACAACACCGCAACATACGATTTTCAAACTACCAAAATATACAAAGCCGCCAAACGCTTATATTCAGCACAACAAATTAATCCCCTCGCGTTGGCTTTATTTTCACCTTTGTACGGTTTTAAATAATTTCGCGCGCCGCATTTTTAGCGCTAAATACATCGGTGATTGATTAAATTTGTGCGGAACGAAAGCGAAGAACGAAAAAAAAAGAAAAAAAGGAGCGAGACAGAGACGGAGAGAGATGAGAAAGAAAAAGGGAGAAAAAAAGGAAATCCAAAAAGGCGATGCAGCGTTGGTCCGAAGGCAACAAAGGATCGTCACAATTAGTTTAGAGTCGGGATGTTTTTCGGCACACATTGTAGATGCAGGCAAGCTCGAAGGAAGACACGAGCGAAACACGAGATTCGTAGTGAGCGTGCGCCTGTGTGGAGTAAGGTGCGCTTGGTTCGCATGTTCGCGTCGGTTTGTTGCTCGTTCGCTAGGTTCGAAATGTCACAAAGAAGCGGAGCCGAGTCCTCGCTGCAAACCGGATAAGCGGTCTCGGCCGCGCCAGAAGTCGTGGATGCCGCAGCGGCGTCGTCTTCGGAGTTTCGCACTTTACTTATCGAAACTGCAACTGGCCTGGATACGCGGGTCGAATGCCGCGCACTCGCGACCCCGACTCTTCTCTTCTCTTCGCCACGCGGCTGTCTTTGCGAATACAGTGAAATCCTCTTCCGCTTATCCAATGCGAAAACGATGAGACCACTTATCGTGTTCGATCAATTGCACTTGATTTATGCCGCGAAATCAGGCTGCGAACGAATACGACGCATTTAGATAAAGCGTCCGCTTTTTCCCTTTTTATTCGCCGTCCTTTTTCTATCTCCTTGCCTTAAGAAAGATTGCTCGAATTGGCGTGTAAAAGTAAATAGATTTATGTGGTATGCCTCAATTTCGATCACTTTTTGTACACGAGTAGGTCCAAAATGCGGCAGCTGGGTCCAATGCACGCTACACGGACGTAATTTGTTTAGTGCACTGAAAGAAATAATCCTGGTAATTTTATCATACTATATTGTAAAACGTGGGATAAAGGGCAAAAAATGTAAACAAATATGATAAATTATGGTTAAAACTTCAATAAATGTGATCAAAATTATCATACAATCTGATAAAAATAATAATATTTTCAGGTATTTATTTACATTTTTTCTCCTTTATCCGATGTTTACAATATTGTCTGGTAAAGTTTGCAGGATTGTTTCTTTGCAGGAGAACATCCGTTGCGACGAAAAGGAAGCAAAAAGCAGTTTTCGATTTGACGTAATTGATATATTTGCATTTGTTTTCAAACAAAATCTGTGTCTACACTGAGCGAAATTTGGTAGTAAAAATTAGCATGAATAATAGTAATTGAGCATTGCGACTGACAAATGATCATTTTTACCATATTATTTTGTGTTAAAATTTTGGATAAAATATGTTACAAATATTACATATAACGCAAAAAGTGTTAGAAAATCGCACTACAAATGTTAAAAATTAACACAAAACATATGTTAAAAATGATCATTTGTTAGTCGTAATGCTCAATCCACATAATTCGTGTTAATTCTTACTATCAACTTCTCACACCCTAATAATTTGATTAATATATTAACTATATATTTTCAATATATTTCTAATATATGAATGATATGTTGAAAATATATGGTCCATATATTAATCAAATGACTAGGGCAGTGTATGTAAACATTTATGAATATTTATTTAATTAAATAAATATTTGCGTATCCAAAATAAAGACACACGCCGCGTGTACCGAGAGCTTGCGATTAATTTAATTTCGGTTAAAAAACAATTGCAAGCGAATATATAGTAGGGTATTCGTTGCAAGAAAGTGGGTAACGTTATTTTGTCACTGAAATTCGACAAACAAGGGCATTTCGAAACGATAAATTAAAAATTGCAATTAAAATCGTCGGAGAAACGAATTTAATTAAAACGCACGAACGTGACTATTATATTAATAATAATTTACTGTGTTTTAAATGTTGTATACAATTCACTTAATAATCCGCGTGTAACTGTATTCGCAGATTTATCGTCAGCTCTTGGCTTAAATGTATTTAGGACTCGGAGTGTAATTTATGTGGAATATATTTAATACATATATGGCGCATAAAGTGCATCTTTTTGGTGAATATTTGATCGAGGCGGAGGGGAAAGTTTGCGCAATTTAAATTTCGCAGAGTCGCTGTGCCTCGAATTGTTTAGCAATTAGCCAATCGGATGCGAGGGAAATTATACAACGGATGATTTATAAATCGACAATTCGGACGGTAATTAAAATGGTTTCAAACAACAATCCCGGTACCCTGCGTCGTTTATTGTTGTTTAAAAGTTGCGAGATTATGATCGATGCTTATATACATTTAATGAGGAAATGCAACAATTTTATTAGCCGAACGTACACGCGGATTAATTTTAAAGCGTAAGTTCATATCCGCAGTAGAAACGCAATCGATTGTTAAATGGCCTGCGTAGGTGGCAAAGCAAAGGCGCAACAACCGCAAATCGGTCAATTCGCGTATATACCGATTATCAACTATAATGGGCCGCATCGATTTGGACAGTGCCCTCGCAGCGGACTCGTGGGAATCAATCCGGGAGCATATCCGGCAATTAATTTTTTCTCCGCTCTGTCGCGCGGTTTCAATACTCTTTAGAGAGCTTGTTTATTTTCATTTTCGTTTTTCTGTTATCGGTCGTTTTTTTTTAATTGCATTCAAACAGAGAACTTAAAAAGTAAATGTCTAACTGATGACAGACTACGAAAAGTCCATTCAACAATGTAACCAAATAAATGCTGGGAATAGTCGGTAAAAAATCAGGAAAGGCGAATAAAAGGCCGAAAATTGCTTTATCTCTTTTAAAGCGTAAAATAATTTTGAAATGCGAATTCACGGAGCATAATACGTTACTATTATTCGCAGTTGAATTCTTATTACACGTATCGTTTAAATGTTTTATTTTGTTTTATAATTATATATACACTGGAGAAAATAATCTCACAAATTTGACCAAACTAAATAATAAAAGCAGGAGAAGTGAGCAAAAATGTAAATAAACATTGGACAATATCACAGTTTTTATAATTTGTTTGGTAATATTTGACATATTTTTAGAATTTTCTGACCGTAATTTGTCCCATTTTTCTTACTTTTATTATCTAGTTTCGTCAAATTTGTAACATTATTTTTTTCAGTGTACCCTATGCAGAAGAAATATATATATATATATATATATAATGATTGTTGATATAATTATACATATTTTACACAATTATATACAGTCTTGACGCAAAATTATTGATTTATTTTATTCTAAACAATCATACATTCAACAATGTTATTATTTTTGATAAATTATGAAATTAATTGCGCGAGTTAATTGCATAAAGTGGTCATAATATTCATAAATTATAAAATTACACTTCATGCATTTTGTACAAGATAATATACCTGTTAGTTTAAAATGTCACTATTATTCTGTTTACTAGACACCAAGCAATGGGATATTTTCAGCAGAACATCTTCATGTAATATCTCGTTATGTTTTAAGTATAAACATAAAAATGTAGTAAACTTCCAAATATGTACGTCTGTATAATCAATCTGTATCAATACATATATCAAAATACTGACAATGCCATTCAAATAAAGATCCCAAAATTTTAAGCCGAATGACATGGTTTTATATAAAACGTATATATAAAATTATAAACAAATGATTTACCTTTATGTACTATTTTCAATAAACGCGTACACAAAACTTAACAACAGTCTTGTACAATAATATGAAATTGCGTTATATATTTAAAGAATTTTAATCACTTAAATTGCGTATTTTTACAGTTTAACATTTGAATATCAACATTAAAATATCAGTGATTGCATTTGTTAAATGCTAGTCAATAGGAGCTAATAAAACTATAGGTTATTATAGAATGGTTATATCCATGCGCCTGTATCTCAAATCCAGCATACAAGATCACATCGGAGTTGTAAGCTCATACGAGAACTTATATAAGTTAATTTTAATGGGTTATACTAAATAGAGAAAAAAAGAATTAAAAATTACTCATAAAATATCAAATGTGTGACAGTAGTGTTCTATTTTGAAATAATACATATAAAATTAGTAAAAATTACGTCAATTTTTGTAAAAATTTCTGATATTTTATGTATTATTTCAACATTGAACACCACTGTCACATATTTGCTATTTTGATGAGTAATTTTTAATACTTTTTTTTTCTCCGTGTATATATGCATTCGAAAATAATTATTCCACATAAACCATGCTAAATAGATATAGAAAAAAGTTACATTATAAAATACCATACTTATAGCTTTATAAGGATATCATGATTAATATTATGGAAATTACTATACTTTAAAAAATTTTTTTCTTATAAAATATACTAATTTGTCTAGAGGATATTGTATTGTATAGAAGATGTATAATAATTTTAGAAATATTTTTAAGAAATATATTTAATATAACATTTTTCTCCGTGTACATCAAACATTCGTTTCTTAAGCACATACACACACGCATACTATCGTAAACAAACGCCGCCAATTCTCCGTCGCCCTTTGACAATCTCGTTTTACTTTGCTATATTTACATGGAAGAAAAATCGTCAAAAATGCGCCGATCGCAAATTATCGAAGCGATTAAATTTCTCCCACGTTACCTCGTCGCTTTCTAAAATCCGAAACCACAAATGCACGGGCTAGGGCCGAGATCCCGACGAGTGACTTTTTCGCCGGTTAAAAGTGCTTTTCCGCTCGAAGCGATTAGTTCATTCATCGTCGAACAATGAGCGGGTTAATGGCGCCGCGCGCACCGCTTCGCGGCGAACAATTGAACACAGGCTGTGGGTCAGGACGCGAAGACGACGTGCGTGCAGCATGTGGAGCTCGTTGCCGCGGTCGCATGAGGTAAGAGCCGATCCGGAGGTGTGCATATTACCCGTACACGATCTTTCGAGGGACTTTCACTTGCCCTCCGGTTAGCCGAACGCCGAGCACACTTAACATCCACGTGATCGCGTTAAGGATCTTCTTCGCTCGATCCTCTCGCGGTTGTCGATACAGTAATATACATACTTATATATATATATATATATATGTATTTATACCAACACAGTTGCAGCCGGCAGTTCACGTTCTCTCGCAGTTTTGCGCGAATTAACCAACGCGGGATGCAATGCCCGACGTCTGAACGGATCCCGATTGTTTTAATTTAGTCTCGGTTTAATTCGGACCCGCGGCGGCATTCGTTGAATCGGGTTAACCTTAAGGGACGCGTTGCTTCCATCGTGACTGGCTTTTGAAATTGATCGTCATACACTGAGAAAAAAAATGTAATAAAAGTTATTATTTATACACGCAGAAAAGTATTGCATTAAAAAGTACTGAAAGTTCAGTAAATATTATGAAAAACACTGTAATTCACGGACAAAACAAAATTTCAGTTAGAAATTACCGAACTTTTGAGTAAACATTGATGAATTTTCAGTATATATTTACAAACATTCATCAATGTTTACTCAAAAGTTCGGTATTTTTTGACTAAATTTTGTTTTGTCCGTGAGTTACTGAGTTTTTCATAATATTTACTGAACTTTCAGTTTTTAATGCAACATTTTTCTGCGTGTATAATAACTTGGGGACATCACTGTAAAAACTGGTGTTACAAAAATGTCTTCAGTCAAGACATTTTTATAGAAAAGATATCATAAGTGTCTTATTATTAGATACTATTTATGTCTTGCATGAAAATGTCTCGGTTCAAGACACTTGTTTTAGTATTGAAGTGTGCAAATATAGTGAATTTTATCATATAAAATAGTCGAAAATAGTGATATATTGTTTGAATTTACTTTATTTCTGTTATATAAATTACTATATTTGCACACTTGTCCCCAAGTTATTATACAAATAGTAACTTTTATTATATTTTTTTTCTCAGTGTAGTTGCGACCGACATTGAAAGCGAGAAAAATTGGGGTTACTTTGAGTCCTATCTTAATTCGCGAGTCAACATTAATGGGGATTCAGTTTGGGACAAAAATTTGCACACGGGTAATAAATTGATTCGGTGGAGGGTGCGCGGAGAAAACGCGAGAGCAGTCGTTGTTTTAGAGATATAATTTTGCAGGTATCCTGGAATTGTCTGCGCAATGAAAATAAGTTGTAACTTATGGCTGTACACGGTACTCCTTTTTGACGGTTAATCGCGATGCTCTTGTACCAACTGTTTAGATATATCGGTGTATATGTAACTTAATTACCGGTTTAGTTTCATAAAGTGTGTTTAAGATGCAATAAGTATCGTAAATATCAAAGCAGCTTTTTTGTGCATATAGAAATGCAAATATCATTGAATGAATGCTAAAAATGTCGGATTTTTCCCGTATCTCTTTAACGTAACATAAACAAATAGTCTCGACCTGTAATTACCTAAAATTACATTATTATTATTATTATTATTATTATTATTATTATTATTATTATTATATTGCGTGACACGAGTATACGAAAAAATCACAATATTCATATACGCAATTTAAATGCTACGTACTTTTTACATTGTCAATCCTTCAACTTGGCTCTCGGTATGAGTTGCTTTGGAGTAAAAGTTCGAAACAAAAAGCGAATTCATTTATATTAATCGCTAAAGCAACCATTGTGAAATCAGCTAAATGGGCAGTATACGATTTGAATTAATTAGATAAATGTTTTTGTGCGCCGTAACTTTGCACGCGGGCTTTCCACGCTTTAGAAAAACCTCCTATGTATATGTTCTTAGCCAACAGGCATGCCGGCGATACGCGCTTAACTTATACGTGGTTGCTCCGTTGACCACCGCAAGGAGTCCCTCGAGCGACAAGAATGGCCTGATTTTTCTAATGACTCCTAACGGCCGCGTAACCGGTGCAGGATCTTAAGAACTCAATTTAAAAATATCGTTTTCAAATGCAGAAAAACTGCCCTAATGTCTTCATTCTTGGTTTCAACTCAACGAAATTACGCAAAGGAATCAATTAAAACGTCGGCAACGATTTATTAGTAATCATTTCAGAACCGTCGCTCGTCGATTGCGCGACCTTCGACCCCGAAACCAACGGCTTTGCTTCGTAAGAATCAAACAAATTTATAATCAAATTAAGCATTTGCGCTCGGTCTGATTGCATTTAATGATACGTACAAATAAGGAAATGTAATTAAAGTAATCAAAAAAGCAACTCTCGAAGGCACTGATTCATCCGTGATAGAGGCGACAATCGTGGTTAACTGGTTGTCAAGCCAACTTTCACGTGGCCACTGTCGTTACTGTGTGAAGAGGTAACGCGCTAAACACTTCCGCGATTTCAGCTATTTACGTTTAATCATCGTTTCGGGCGGAAAAAAGGCAAAAACTCAAGTTGACAGCAAAGTCGATTGTTATTACAATCATTCTGGCGAACGATCCTGGACATTGTTCGAGATCGGCATTGAATAAAGCATCGCCACGTTTGTTTCACGAATAAAAGTGGATCAGTTCGTGTAATTGCGGAACAAAAAAAGTCGCAAAGGTGAAATTTAATGAAAACAAATTAGGTTTTGTTTGAATGTATCCTTTTATTATTCATTCACTGTCGTTCTCGTGACATCGTTATTTATTGACAATTTATCTATTTACACGATAATAATTATAATAATAATTAATTATAATAATTAATAATAATAATATTAATTGTACACGCCTACTACAAATATACATTTTCTGCGCACATTTTTTCATTGTTTAATTGTTAATTTTATATTCTCCTTCGTCACAAACATTTTATACAAAAATGGGACAGACGTCGAGTCTTTACAATGTTCACTTGAAATCAACGCGCAAAATTGGTGGGAAAAAAATCTTGTAGAGTTTTATAATATAAACTGGCATCGATGTCAGAACAAGAGAAGTGGGGGGGGAGATGAAGTAAATGAGGTATAAGGGAATGAGTGAAAACAAAACAAAAAAGAGACAAGAATCGGGGAAAGGGATAAAGGGTATTTAGATTGAAGGGATATTGTAAGAAAGAAGATTTACATTTACAATACAGCGACATATCAAAAAATCGTCCAATGAAGTATAAGTACAAAAGGATCGACCACAGCTTAATTACAATAATCATCGGGAACGCTGTCGTGCGACCGTCTCAAAAACGAGACGACCCGAGCGCTGACTTAGTCGGTAGTGATATCTCTTCAATAATATTATCATTTAACAGGAACATCATCGAATCTTTGTAAATTCGTTCGTCATCGTCGTCATATATCACCTCCATTCGTCGACATTATAAATAAATAATTATTACTCGATCATCAATCATTAAATCGCGCCAAATAACAACACAATCGTTATAATTTGCAAAACTCAAAATTAGTCGTCTCTCTTGTTTTATTATCTACAACGCAATGTGACGGCGGAGGCTGTGACCCCGACGGTCACCGATAAAAATCAAGTCATCGGGGACCGTCGGGTTGGCCAGGCAGCTAAAACGGGGGAATGAATCTCGAATGTAGGTCGGGACACTGCCCCCCGAAAAAAGTAGTGATTACGCGAAACAAAACACCGCTCGGATGTGAATTCATCAACGCGCCAGCCCCGTGCGGAAATACGTTATCTGGTCATGTTCTGGAGTACGTTGTGCGCGTATCGGCATACGCGGATGCCGCGTCGATCCGGAGTCCGGGCGGGTTTAGTTCAAAGCCACTGGAGCACCCTCGCCGTCATTTGACCGCACTCGCAACACGAATCCGCGATTAAAGTACATACGAACACTTACACATGTTCAGTCAAAGGACACAAACACACCCGCAGACGCACACGCGCGCTCACATTAGATACACACAGTCATACATATACATACAAGTTTCAATTGAATAATTATCAAGTATTGCTGCTTGTAGCAAAAGACAAAAAAAAGATGTGGTAATTGAAATAACAATAATAATAAATTAGTTCTGTACAAAGTTGCATCGAGCACGGTAATATTAATATCTAAACGGGCGGGCCCGGGGCGCCACCCCCACAGCATTGTCTTCGCTCTCTGAAAGAGTAGTACGAAGTCGCCGAATATCGGCGACGATGGGTAACCGGGTTGGTCGCTAGACCTCGGTCGCGAGAGCCGCGGCGTCGTGCCTGTAGTGGTCGTTGATGACGTACACCCCGCAGGCGTCCGTGGCGCCGCCGCCACCCGGCGGGCCTTCCGCTATCGTCGCGGGCCTCTTTAGCATGGACGCGTCGGAGCCGCGGCACTGGTCCCCGGAGCCGGTGGGCGTCGTCGTGAACAACGTCGACGTTCGCTTGGGGTCGAGAATGCCGACACTGATGCCGATGCCCAGGGTGCACTCCTTGTCCTTCTGGAAGAACTGCGACGCCCGGTGTGCCGCGGCCTCGGTGTTGAGTTGTTTAATGGTTCGCGTCCGCACGTCCGGGTGCAACACCGGCTCAGGTTTGTATCCCGCGCAGGCGCCGTCCATCGAGTCCGACTGGTACGCGGACGAGTCGGCGGAGCCGTCGTGCGCGGATTTGCCGGCGGACCAGGTGCTCTTGATGGCGCCACCCTGGTTGTTGGACGCGCTTCGTTGTTTGCCCAAGCTGCTGTGAACGGCGTTCCTCTCGTTCTGCAATCGGGCCTCCTCGTCGGCTTTGGCTTGTTCGCGCTTCTGGCGGCGCTTCATGCACATGACGGCGACGGCGGCGACGATCGCGAACACCGGCACCGCCGCGGACAGCGTGGCAATCACGACGACGTGCTCCGTGGTCAGACCGGCGTCCCGCGCTTCGGCCGAGGCCACGTGTTTGGATAGGTTGCCGGGCCAGGAGCTCGGCAGCGCCGGCACCGTGCCGAGGCTGCGGCCTTGGTCGGCGCAGTTGTCGCCGCGCCAGCCCTCCCGGCACTCGCACGCGTAGCCGTTGACGCGGTCGCGACAGGTGGCGCCGTTCTTGCACGGCGAGCTCTCGCACTCGTCGATGTCGGTGCTGCAGTCTTTGCCGGTGAAGCCGGGTTTGCACGCGCACCGGTAGTCGTTGACGTCGGAGATGCAGGAGGCGCCGTTGGCGCAGGGCTTGGCCAGACAGTAGTCGACCTTGCTCTGGCAGAGGCGGCCGACGTAGCCGGGCACGCACTGGCACCGGAACTGGTTAACCTGGTCGATGCAAGTGGCGCCGTTGAGGCAGGGGTTTTCTTGGCAGTCGTCGATGTTGACCTCGCAGCGGTCGCCGGTGAAGCCGCTGGGGCAGGAGCAGCTGTAGCCGTTGACCCTGTCGACGCAGGTGGCGTTGTTGGCGCACGGGTTGGAGGCGCACTCGTTGATTTGCACGTCGCAGTCGGCGCCACCGAAGCCGGCGGGGCAGTGGCACTTGTAGCCCTTGAGGGGGTCGTCCTCGCAGGTGGAGCCGGTGGCGCAGGGCGAATCGCGACAGGAGCGCGAGTTGACCTCGCAGTGGCGGCCGGACCAGCCGGCCGGACAACCGCAGGTGTAGTTGCGGAGCACGTTCACGCGGCCGTTGGGCGTCTCGACGTGCGCGAGCAGGGCCGCGGACTCCATGCTGCAAGTGCCGCCGTTGAGACAGGGCTTGGAGTGACAGTCCGAGAGCACGGTCTCGCATTCGTTGCCGGTGAAGCCGGGCGCGCAGGAGCAGGTGTACGAGCCCTCGCCGGTGTTGAAGCAGGTGCCGCCGTTGAGGCACGGTTTGTGGTTGGTGCAGTAGTTGAGGTCCTGGTTGCAGAACAGACCGCCCCAGCCTTCTTGACACAGGCACTGCCACGGCTCGTTGCACGTTCCGTGCACGCAACCAGGGTACGGCTTGCACTGGTCGCAGTATTTTCCGGTCCAGCCGTTTTGGCAACTGTAATTACAAACGAAATGCTTGCTTTTAGTGCTCATTCATTATTTTGCACGGCGAGTTACGGACGCGCGCACTCTCATTGGCGGTCGAGTCCGACCGAATTCATTTGATGGTTTAATAACGTCGACTACACGCGTACGTGTTCGCGTCGATACAAAAACACGTAATTACCGGAACCGTTATTGCATTTGAATGATACCGGCGGAGAACAATGTGAAACCGTGAGCCGAGGAAAGGTTAAATTGTCTAGGAAGCGTGTTTAATTTTATTTGGTGCAAAGACGACAAGAAAGGTAGTTGAAACGAGAAGAGCGAGAGAGGCGACGGGAGCGAGACAGAGGGAGACGGAAAAAAAGTGCATAACGATTGCATATCTATGAGAATTTATACGTCTGCGCGACTACAAAGTAGTTGAGTCGGTTCGAGATAAGTCACATAATGCATGCAGAAATCCGTCGCCGACGGAGCTTCGAGTTTGTCGCGAGCAACGGCGGCGCGCGCTGGCCGCGATTGCGTTCGATGTTAATTTAGACAATACGGCTGCTCCTCCCGCGAACAGGATTTTCTGCCTGGATAATCGAGTAGCGCGCCGCAGATCCTAAAACCCAAAGACGAGCCGTGCGATCCGGTCGATACGCGGTGCAACTTTTACGTATCCGAGAGTAGAAAGTGGCCGCGGTGGTAGGGGCTCTCGAAAGAGGGTGACTACTAATAAGAAACGGCGAGATAGATCTCGCGACGGCGACGATGACGACGCGCGGGGAATACGCAAAGGTGGATAAAGGTTCGAGATTTGCTTTTTCTCGATTCGTCTCTCTCGCGCTCCGTCTCCGTCCTTCTCGGCGCGGCGCGCGGGGGAACGGCAGAGGATGCGGCGTAATGTCGGCCATTACGTTGTCCAGGGGCTTACGAAGAGGAAGAGGAGAGCGGCCGGGAGGAACGAGGACGGAGCGAGAGGAGGTTGACGGCGCGGCACGAAGGACCGACCGCGCGGAGAAAGAGAGAAGAGAGGCATGCCTCGGTGTGCGGCGGTGGTGGGGATGAGTCGTCGAGCGGCGTTCCCACGGTTCGAGCCTCGGCACAGCCGTTCAGTATGCGGGTCAAGGAAAGGTTACGTTCCTCTGTGTGTGCGCGCCTCGCTCTGCCCACTAATACCACCCGCCGTAGCCGCGGCCGATCGTGTCCCAAGACCGTCGGCGATGACAACGGCGACGGCGACGCGCTCCGTCAATGGCATTCCGCGCGCCGCGACGCCGATAAGCCCCGCAAATTGGCAGTTAAAGGTCAGGGGGATGAGGGAGGCTGCGCGGCGAACCTGCACCGCGGCCCGCTTTCCTTATGCTCTTGCGAAACCAGCGCCTAATTGCGTCTGGCCGAATTCGACGACGCATCTGTCGCCCGGAGCGCCGGCGTCGGATGTTTATTTAAAAACAAGTTTGCCGTGACACTCGCGCGGCTTTGCGAAATTTTGCGACGCCGGCATTTTTTACGCCCAAACCGGAAGCTACGCCGAGTCCTTTACTTCTTCTTCTTTCATCTCTCTGTCTCTCTCTCGCCGGCCGTCTGAAATCGCGCCTCATCAAAATTCGAGCGCCGGGCTTTGATTTACGAGCGCAATAAAATGAAACCGATGAATGAAAACCCGAAGCCAATTCGTATTCGGCGAGCGGGCGTTCGCCGCTCGACTGTGAAATTCGCCGTTCCGTTCTCGCAACTCGACGGCCGTCGCGATCCTACGCGTGCTCGAACGGGGCCGATCCCACGGCCGACGCGAGCGTTTCCGCGCGACGCGTCCATATTTGCAGCTACGACGCGGCGGACGCGCGCCGAATTGGTGATAAGCGCGCGGAATGCGATAGCGGCCGAGCCGAGCGTGCGACTTCTCACGGAGATCGTTTTGACGCCTCGGCTCTCGTTATCACGATGATCGATACGCATCGAACCCGAGACTCGCGCGGGTCGGCTTATCGCCGGCGCAATAATTACCCGGCCGAGATGAAGGCGCCGAAGCTTGCGGCTAACGGCACAATTAACCCCGACCGTGACGTAATCGAATCAACGAGTTGAAACGAGTCAAAAGCCGGAGCTTTTATGACAAATCTTGGCGACGCCAATTGTTTCGGCGCGGGGTCAAGGAATCAAGTTGCTGCTCGTTCTCCCCTTCCCAATTAGATTCCGGCGAACGAGTTCTGCGGCCGAATCGGTCGGGATCCAATTTCGGATCGGTAAAATCGGCTCGGCGGAAACAAATCCAGCCGCCGCGGACGAACATTCGGTCGCGCATTATAATTCCAAGCCCGATCCCGATCGGACGACAAAGACGCGCGCGCGTATAATCGCGGCGGGAATATAACGAGCGCGATTATCACGTAACGCGCAACCTCCAAACAACTTTCTCGATAACGAACGACGCAGAGGCGGTAACCCGAGCCGCGGAGCGCGCGTTGCACAACGCTGCCTCCTCGTCCGCCGCGCGTAGTGGAATCCGCAACACGGAAGAATGTCCACGTGCTGGCCCGGCGATGCGGTTGGCACGAAACCCGGCCGAGCAGCGCCGAACGCGGAATGCCGAAAGAACCGTCCGCGGCCGATTTAAAGGCATCCGCCGCGACGGAAACGGCCGGAATGCCGCGCATTCCGTCATGCCCGGTCCCTCGCTCCACGGCCATTGTCCGTTTCGCGATATTATTCCGGCTAAATTTGTCATCTCCTCCGAAGGCTGACGTATTTATCGATACGCATCGCGGGAGGGGGCAGGGTCCGTTTCACTCGGAATGCCGGAGTGTGGGTTAACGTATGGCCGTGATATTCGTGTCTTACAGTTCCGCAGTTTCATTAGAATAACGTCAACATAAAGGGAATTTTTATGGTAATGATGCTGTAATTTGATATGAGCTGGTTTCGATGTCGTTTGCACAATGAGAGTTATTTCGGGTGGTTAGGTGTGTTCGAGAGGACGGTATAACGCTGCGATTCGTTGCGCGGCGATACGTCAAGTGGCTTTCAAATCTAATTTTGGTATCGGCTCGGTTATCGCGATTTCGGCCGAACCGTCCGAGAGGCGCGTCTCGCCGATTTTTGTAATTTTGAAACAGACAAAAGTTGAGATACTCACTGGCATTCGTTGGGTTTGTTGTCGCATTTGCCGTTCTTGCATCCGAGTAGACATTGGGCTGAAACAAGAAAACAGACAAAACGTTAAGGTCAGGTTGAGCCAATTCTCCGCGAGAGGTCGCGGCGACCGCGCGGCCAGCCGCGCTTGCGTGCTTTCGAACAAAAAACCTGCGACTTTTGGCCGCAACTGCGTCGCAGTTGTTCGCGCGCCGTGCCCCCGACCCGGCGACGATCGTCAAAACAAAAACATTCCTGCGCGGAACCGTCGAGGAAAGTCAATAAGAATAGCCCATTTTGGGCGTCGGGACACCGGGACAAAGTGGTACCACGCTGGTCGGAGGCATCGGCGAAACGAAAGCGCGGTTAAAGCCGAGCGCGTCTAAAATTGGAATGATGGCATGAATGTAACTGGAAATGCGTCGAACGGAGGTATAAATTGAACGAGCGAGTGATTTATGTTGCGGCGTGTGCGAGACCGGCCGAAAGAAAAGCAGCTCCAGGACAGGTTGAATTGAATAGGACCGCGCGTCCTATAAAGCGGAACAGTCTCGCCCGAAGGATCGTTTGGCCGGCGGCCATCCACGGTTCGCGTTGCATCAATGGCACACGCGCGCCCGTGTGCGTGCACACGTACGCGCGCGATCCGCGGAATGCGACGCCAGCGGCGCATCGCGCCGCGAGACGGCGACGGCGTTACGCCAAAACGACGTAATATCCGCAAGAATGTTATCGCGAGTCAGTTAATGTCCGTCCGATCGGCTCGGATTTACGTTCATTAGCATTCCCGAGATGTCCCGGAGTTGAACTCCGAACCCGTGACTCATGAATGGGGAAAGGCCGATATAAGGAAAGCAAACGGAGAACGCCTATTATCGGCGCGGCATCTCGCACGCTCGTCCGTATATTTTCGCGGCCGCGCGGCGCTTTGCGGCCCCGAATCGTCGCGGAAGAAAAAACGAGAGGGAAACGGAAAAAAACGGCCTCGACCCTTCGCGCCCTTCGGACGCCACGCACGGCGCGCAACCTGATTCGCGGCGATAAAGGGGCTGAAAACGGGCTCTTTAAACGCAACGTACTTATTGATTTTCGGGCCGAATCCTCTTCTTGCGCAACAATCGGGGGCCCCTCGGTCTCGCAAGCATAGGCGACACCTAGTCTGCCCGGATAGTTGCGCGAGTTGTAAAGTCGATTTCGGTCCTAGTCCAGTCAGGTAGAGCCGGCCGGGTGACAAAGTGGGATATGGCAATTGTTATTGCGGAGCAAGAAAGACGGGGGAAAAAGAAGAAGAGATTGCGAGAGAGAGAGAGAGCGAGAGAGAAAAAGGAAAGGGCGCGCGCAAAAATGTAAAGGTGTGTGACGCGGAGGGAAAGGAGGGCGGAAGGGAGGGTACGCCAAGAGTGGACCGAGTCCGACGCAGCTGTTGGTTAAAGCGCCGACAGACGGCAGCTGTCGGGACCATTCGCCCGCGTTGCAGCTGCTCCGAGCTGCCCCGCAACCCCGACAAAAAGGCACCCCCGAAAGAACTACCCATCTACGCCCTCGTGGCGTCTCTGTCGCGCGCGCTCTCTCCGTCGCGCGCCGGGCTCCTCGCGGACTAATTATTTGGCGCGCGTCCGGCCGCGCCGATAAGCGCGCTCGCCGCGGCGACCCGAAGCGCACGCGATCGGCGTGTCACCTTCCGCCGAAGAATCGGTCTCGCGTTTTTGTAATAATCGCGCAGGTGCGGCGCGTATCTGCGTCGCTTCTGAGAGGAGATACTCTCCGACCAGAATTACGCACGGGCGATCGTTAATAAAACGAAACGACCTCTATACGAGTGTGCACGTGTGCGTACGTGCGCGCGACAAAGACGGCGCGAGGCTTTCGAGAACCGGATTCGTAAAGTTCAAGAGCCGTTAGAGAGCGCATCGACGCCGCGCCGCGTTTTTCATTGCCGTCTCTCTTATTTTTAATCGGCGCCTGGAATAAAAATCGAAATCACTATGACTTTCTGGCAGCGCGGCGCGCGATCGTCCCGCAGGCCGGGCTGGCGCGGAGCCAGCCTGGAGAGCGATTCTTATCGCCGCGGACCAATTGAAACGCCCGTGGGGGACGCGGCGCGTCGCGACGCCCAAATGCACGCGCCTCGGCGGTGCGACAAAGAACCCCAATCGTTTGGTCGCGCAAATGACCCACGGATAAGGCTCGGCGACGGAATTAACTCGGGGCCCTTTTAGAGTCGCGATAAATTACATAACGCGCGTGCGGGTGTGGGATTTTAGTTAACGGTTGATGGTCGAGTGTCACGAAGCGCGTCAAGGTCGAGCAAAATCACGATAACGATAATCAACAAACAATTCGATGCATCACTAATTTTAGATTTTTTTTTAGATTTTAGCAAGGTTCGAATCTAAAGTTATTCGGCGCGCCGCGCGTTGTTGGCGTTCGATCGCCAGCGCGCGTATTTTCGGATTGCCGGAAAGCGGCCGCGCCTGCACGCGTTCATTCACGAAAAAGTTTGAAAATTCCCCGGCGACCGAGCAGCGTCTGATTTTCCGAGAATCCGGGCCTCCCCCGCCCGCGCGGAGAAAAGTGTCGGACCGTCGCGACGGTGGCACTCGCCGCCAGTATGTCAGACGAGCGCCACACAGACGCGCGCAAACGCACACGCGTGCAACGACACCGGCGGATGCACACACGGCGCATCGCTATCGCACTTATGCTCACGTTTATGCGCGCTCGCAACCGGGCTCGGTCCCCCGCGCCGCCGCCCCTTTAATTTCTCATCTTTCTCTCGCCAGTCAGTCAGGTAAGCCGAGAGAAACGGACGGCCACGTCCGCGGCGGAGAGATGGAGACGCGCGAGGAGAGAGACGCCGCGCGGCCGAGTGCGAGCGGCGCGAGCGAGACCGACGACCGGCCGAGAGATGAAGACAGACGGAGACGGGGTCCGAATGTGTGCTCGTGTGTACGTGCGCGAAGCGTGGGAAGTCGAGCTCGGGCTTCGAGCGCGCCTCGGCTCTTACCACGCTGCCCGGTGCGCCTGTCCCCTTCTCCCGTAATCCGTATTACGCGATCTCGCGCGCAGGTATATAAAATCTCGACGGGACTGCGGAAACCCGCGCGGAATTCGCAAACTGCAACAATAAAAGTTGCTCGACTCGTCGAGTGATTTACGCAGCCGCGGCGCCGCGCGTACGCTTTCGGTTATGAGAACGCGAGCGAACGGCCGCGCGAACCGATCATTTGCCGGTCGTTTTTTCCGCGCCGGCGTAATCGCGGGCTGCGAACTTTTCGGCCCTGAGAAACACAATGCCGCGCTTCGAATTCCGGACCGAGCAGTCGATGGCGCAATTGCGCCCGATCGCTCGACAAAGAAGCGGCCCGGTCTCGCGCTTAATTAGGCCGCGCGAGCGAGTTTCGATCAAAAATTCGGATCAGGTCGGCGGCGGGCGCCGCGACGGTGCCCGAAAGCACGAGCCCGGGGGCGCTTTAACGAGACTTCGGATCCAAATAAAGTCAATTGCGCGCGCAGCCGACGCGGGTTAAAAATATAAAACGGTCATTAGTCATTCACGCGTAGTTGATCCGCAGGCTTTTTGCGACAAATAGAGTGAGAGGGATAGACAGACAGAGACAGATCGCGATAGCCAACAGTCGAGTCGGTGGACGAATTTCTCCAATTTCGGAGTCGGCGAATGGTGTATCGGGTGTCTCCTAGTTCGCTAATAGTGTCATCGCGTCGAATTCGATACTCACCCTTGTCGCAGTAAACGCCTTCCCAGCCGGACATGCAAATGCGCTCGCCGATCTCGTTGCAGTCCCAGTGACCGAAGGTGTCTCGCCGCGAGGTGCAATATTTCTTACAGCTTTTGCCGTAATAATTGGGGGCGCAGGTCACTCGGTACTCGTAGCTCATCCGCGAATGCTTGCTGCGGTATTCGTCGTCGTTCCACGCCGGCCCGATGTCGAGCCACCGTTGCGTTGTCTGTCGCGTGATGAGTACCTTCTCTGTAGGGACAAAACAAAAAGACGGTCAGTTAAAAAGCAGCCTTATCATTCTGCACCGACGATACGGCCGACGGATTCGGTTACTGAATAAGCGAAAGGAAAAATAACTGACGCGAAGGTTTTTTTATGTTTATAACAGTATATAATTTAGATACAACACATATTTATATACATATATATATATATACATATATTTATACACCGAGAAAATGAAGTTGTTAGAGGAACTGTGTAATCCTTCGTATAATTTCACATTGTACAAATCTTACGATTCGAATAGTAATCGATGTCAGCCAATGGCATAACGGCGTTGAACTGGTTTAACCAATGAGAAGCATCAAACTGTTACAATGTAAACCATACAATTTCATTTTCTGTGTAATTTTCGCATTGCGACGCGACTCGTTTTCGAATCCAACGAGATGGCCAAGTCTCGGTTTCCGGATGACGGACGGGACCGGACGTTCGTCCGCTATCACCGTTCCACCGGCACGCATCGTCGACAAAGAGTCTCTGGGAAAGAAGCGGCGCGTCTTTCTCTCCGCGCCTTTTCCTGCCCGGGAAACCGAAAGGGGCTTTCCATCGCTGACCGTGGGGTTATCACTGCGCGCCGCTGAATTGACCGATCGCGAACCAGTCCCACGACTCGCAACGACAACAAATTACTCTGGTAGCGGCGCGGAGCGAAGACGCGCGCGGCGAAGGGAACGAGCGAGGGCCAAACAACAAAAGGTGGAACCCGTTTTGCCGATGGCGTGCCCGAGGATACTTATGGCGCGTCGGCGTCTTCCCAGAAGGGAAGTGGCGTCCGCGGTTGGAACGGGAGTTCGAGCAGCTCCGACCGGACTGATATCGGCTCTGGCATCCGATCCGAAAAATCTTTTTGCAACCGCGCTCACGACCTTTTTTCTTGCAATGAGAAAGAAGCTTACCGGTATCGACACCGTTAACACGCGATGCCCCGGGACCGAATTTTTTTGTTGTCTTGTTCTTGTTGCGCCCGGCGGTTCAGACGCCGCGTCTTGATATTAAATTAAATTGCAGGGTTTCGCTAAGAAACAATCGCGGGATCCGGCGCGGCCAAAAATCGCGCGATCAACGGACCGCGGTGGGTCGATTAATCGAATCGCTCGAGACGTTTCCGGCGCGTCACATACGTATTTGGGGCCGGGACTCGCGGGGTCAGAAATTGCGCAGTTTTTTAGCGCGCGGCTGATAACCGAACCGGCCGGACGGCCGGTGAATGGCGCGCGGTTACAGGTGTAGCGTTATGGCTGGTGTGTGCGCGTGTAGCGCGAGGGCGGGGGGAGCCGAGGGGCGGCGAAGGAAGAATGGTGAACGGGTCCGAGGAAGAGGGGAAGCAGCATCCGAGCAACGCGGCAATAAAGGGCTCGTTTCGCAGTCGTCTCCTCTCGTGCAGTACTGGTTGTGCATGGCGGGGCCGCGCGAACGGCGCCACGAAGGGTCGAATTAATTATCCGCGAAATTCCAAACGAAAATGAAATTTCAATCCTCCTCGCCGCGCCGTTCGGCATTCTTACTCGCGGCCGAATGGAACGGCTTTTAATCGGGGATGCTTGCGACGCTTTTGTTCGGCGAACGCGAAACGAGAGGGAATAATTGCGCCGATCGGGCGTTGGAAAAACGCGCGCGCGGACGGATTATTTTCGCAACGATTAATATTCAAATTAGTAATCGTTTTCCGGAAATCGGTATCGATTGGATCTGGAATCGCGGCGGTGAAAAGTAGAAACGCGGATAAAAAAGGCGCGTCGCCCACCGGACGGCGCCCACGCGGAGCCCGCGGCTTCCCACTTTTCGCGAGATAGGGCGCGCGTAGGAGCGGGGCTTTCGCAATGCCCGCACGACCGGCGAATGATTTGTCGTCGCGGCGCACAAACGCCGGAAGCTCGGTGTATCGGCGACAAAAGAGAAGAGACGGTGTTTGGAAACAGGAGTCCGCACGATTGCGTCGATTAACAGGATATCAGGCGATGCGCTGACGTATCAAACGCGACGTTTGCTCGTCTCCCGGGGGGTAGGATCGGGTTACATTGCGTGTGCGTGTGTGTGTGTGTTCGTGCGAGAGGCAGATACTACGGTTACACAGGAAGGAAACACTAGTCCGCTCGTCTGTCGCGCTGATCCCGAGTCGACGCTCCTCGACAATGCGACTACGTGGGTTCACCCTCCTCTCGCCACACGTTCTCGTCTCTCGTTAGACGCGCGATGCCGGATCGCTGACAGCCACGACTCGTTTGCAGTTTTCAATTTCAGTAGTACTCGGTCATACGTGATAACGCCGGCGAGTGCAAATGTGTCGAAATTCTCGCTGGGTCTGCGCGGTCAGGCGTGATTCTCGGCAAAGACTTGGCAACGCTGCCGTGCATCGGCGTGCGCTTCTCGTTTGTATATATATATATATATATGCATACATAAATATGTATCTGGTGAACGTCGCGGTGTCGGAAGTGACTTGTTCACTACCAGAACACCGGGCTTATGTAAACGATGATACTCACCGCCGGAGTAGGTGGCATTGTCCACATCGTGGTAGGCTTCGATGATGAGCGAAAAGGTGCCCTGCAACAACAAAAAGCGAATCGATTATTTCAATTTTCCTTTTAACGGCGCTCGATTTTACAGCCGAGCAAAGGCCGTTCCAACCGTCCGAATTCCGAGAACGCTCGGCCGTTCTCGCGCCGCCGCTCGGGATGTTCGATCGCATCCGTGCGGCCGCCGAAAACGGCGCGCGTCCGGTCCGTAAGGAGCCCCGGCGCGCTTCGGTGGCCGCGCAATGATCCGTTAAGTTCGCTCGCGGCGACGCTTAATGGATCGGCGAGTGTCAATCGTTACTTAATTAGGCATAAAGCCGGCCGCGCGTTTCCCGATATAGCCTCGGACGGCGGCAGTCGTATCACCTTGGACTTGATCACTCTCGGTTTCTGCGTGGCGCGCGTTTTCCATTCCCGCGGCGAACAAAGGCCCGACCATTTCTCACGATCGTCTCAAGTGCGTTTGCGTAACGAGCGCGGCGCGTACGCGATGGGGAAAGCGCGTGCCGCGCGTCGCAATTTGCAACGTATTAAAAGGTCGGGCGACACGCGCGGCGGCCTCGGACCGAGGGTGAGCCGCGCGGCGAAACCGGCGGCCGGCCACGAATGCCACCATGATCGGCCGCTAATTTATAGCGGGGATCGGAATTAAGCCGGCAAAAAGTGGCAGCGGCGCTGGCATCCGCGGAACAATGCCGGGCGTATTCGGCGGATCGGCCACCGGTGTGCGGTCTATCTCGCACGTGAAAGGCCCGGGGAGGGCGCGGGGAAACCGCGAACGAGGAGCAGAAGGACTGCGAGCGAGAGAGCGAGCGAGCGGGCGCACAAAGAGGATGACGAAAAGACGGAGATGGCAGCTTCGGAGGGACCAAGGTGGGTCGACGGCAGTCGGTTCCCACGACCGCGCGCGGCGCTTCTCCGGCCTCGGAGGAATCACGTGTGCGCGCGCGTGTTCGCCAACACACGGATATCATTGTTTTATGACGACTTGATCGAAACGGCAGCCGATGAAGTCGAAAGTGATCGAGGGGGTCGACGCGCGCGCCGAACAAAGATGAACAATTAGCGCGATTGCGGCCTCGGCGTTTACGGCCGACAAATTACGGCCTCCGCGCGGCCTAACCGGAATCGGTCGGCTCGGTTTTTGCCCAACAGCGTTACTCTCGCTGCAAACATGTCACTGCTTTTTATAAACCCGCCGTTGCAGTATGATATAATAACAGGAGCCCCGAGTTTCCGTCCCCGAACCCGCTCGCAATTGGCTTCGCCGAATTCGGTCGCCGTTTGTTCACCTCTCTGACCACCTGCGAATCTTGACTCCGGGCGCGAGTGACCCGCGGCGCTACCCGAGCCCCGATAATAACGGTGAAATGAGTTCGTGTCCCGAGGGCCTGGTCTCTTTCTCTCGTGCGATACGCGAGAGAACGCCTCCTCGGTTCCCCTCCGGCGCGACGCGTGGTTGCGGCCGTCAGCTGACGGGAGCGACAAAGACCGGGACTTTCGATTCATTTTCGGCGGGCCGGTTTATCGCCGCGTTTTTTGTCACTCGCGTCGAGCCTACCTGGCTGCGCTGTGAGAACCGTCCGCAAGCCGCGCGCGCTCTCTTTGAGGCGGTTCGCGGAAGCGCCCGAACACTGCGCGCACTATATTCGTATCGCGACGACTCGATCGCGAAGCAATTAAGGCCGTCGACTCGTAACGCAGCAAACCCCGCGTATCCGCGGTCGCGCGATTTCTTGCGAGCGAAAAAATTGCAGAAAAGAGCGGCAAAAAACGGACACCTGAAATAGCTTTCGCCGCGCGAGAGCCGAACCCTCGGAACCCATAATCAGCGCGTCATCCGCCGACCGTATAATATCTAGCCGTGAACCTTGCGAAGGACCATGTGCGTCGTTGCGCTTCCGAGAAGGAAGCTTCGTGTCTTTTTTTTCGTGCGTTCTTCCGGCTAGGCGGCCGAAAAAAGGTCCGAGGTGTCTGGGGCCCGGCACGCGATGTTGCGTAAATATAGAAGCGCGAGGCACCGGCTCGCGGGTGTCCTTTGATAACGAGTCCGTCAGCCGAGTGTCACCGGAGACTGCGCGCCATATGCGCAAACAGACACGGCTCCGCGTGTGTGCGCTCGTGGGGTCGCCATCTGCCGCGGCGCTCGTCTCCCGGGCGCGGACCGCGCCATCGGGGAGCGGCCATATGTCGCCCGCGTCTGCGGCACGCGACTCGCTCTCGGGTCGGTTTTTGCTCGGCCGTGCGGGCGCTCGGCTACTTACCGGCCAGGAGAAGTTGAACGGGAACCGGATCGGGTTGGTGAAGCTCGGCAGCGCGACGTCCGGGTTGAAGTTGACGACGTTCTCGCCGAGCACGGGGGTCATCACGTCCCCGTAGGTGCACGCCGACTTGGTGTCGATCGTCGTCTGGTACTCCTTCAGGCACACTCGGAAGCGCGACTTGCAGACGCCCGTGCACTCGCCCGAGGGCGACTTGGTCCCCGAGCAGCAGTTGCCCTGGTTGTCCTTTCCGTACTCGTTGACGAACGACTTGAGTCTGAGCTCGAAGATGCCCGCCGCGTTGACCTGAAACATCAAACGGATCGTGAGACGCGGCCTGACACGGCGCGCGGGAATCCTTGACACACAAAAAGATCCTTTTTTCGGCGGGCGCGCCGAGCGGCGTTTAGACTGGCGCGGCTATTTCTGACGCGCGCAGCCCGTTCGCGACGGGAGTCCCTGAGAAACACATGTGTCACGCGCGCACGTGGACCGATCCCGACGCAGGATTTTACCCACGCTCCAGAGGCGTCGCATCCGCTCGGCTTTCAAGCGTCGAACTCGTTACGAAACGGAGAAACGAGAAAAAGGTCAGAGACGGGGAGCAAAAAGGCCGAGGAACAACGAAATTTGTTCGCGAATGTTAAAGGGCGCTATTTATACGCGGCGCTTTTTTCGCGAATGATATTTTTTTCGGCCACAAATCGCGCCGTAAAATCGGCGAAATAACAGGCCGAAGTGCTTCGCGACGGCAACAGCTATAAATGCAGACGAGCGTTAAAATGCAAGCGGCTCGGAAGGCAGGCAGACAGGCGCGGCGTTTTTTGCGCCAAGAATTTTCTCAAGCCCCGAGCCTGGAATCAAAGAGCCGAGTGCGCGGCGCATCCATCGTCGGGCGCGCGCGTTTCGCGGTTTCTTTATCCCTCTTTATTCGTCGCGCCGTCCCTTTTTGTTTGCTCAACGCGTTCCGCCCGCCCGACGGACGCGCCGATACATATCGCGCGCGTCGTCGCGCGCGCGACCCGCGAATTTTGCACGCTGCCTGCCGTGATTGATGGCGACGCTTTTTGCGCGACTTTTTGCGGCGCTGCGCGTTCGCGCGAGCCGCGCAAAAACGCGCCTAAATTTAAACGGCTTGCGAAACGCGCCGCGTCCTTAGATCGCCCCGTCGAGTGGAAGGTGGAATGTGCAAATTGCGTGGATTCCAACGCACGCGATGAGGCATAAAAATGCAAAGTAATTGTTATTTATCCGCGCGAGACGGTCCGAGCGGACTAATCAGCCGGTTGCAAAACGAATCGCCGATCGCGCCGGCAGATATGAAATGAAAAGCGCATTATTC
Organism: Psilanteris sp. ZL-2020; assembly: GCA_022817085.1. Classification (NCBI taxonomy): domain Eukaryota; kingdom Metazoa; phylum Arthropoda; class Insecta; order Hymenoptera; family Scelionidae; genus Psilanteris; species Psilanteris sp. ZL-2020. Next base: position 34,271 of record JABFQC010000075.1, read on the forward strand.
ATACGACATAACGCGCACGGGCGGCCGAAGCCGGTAACCTTGCGCGCCGAGAAAAGCACGCACGGGAATCGAGCGTTGCGACACCGCGCCGCGTTCCCATGTCGGTCTCGCGCGCGGCCGCGGCTTCTGACGGGCGCGCCGATTTCGGTCGCGAACGGCCGACCACGTGACGCCGTTGGCTCGTTAACGGCGCGTCGTCAGCTGTTGGCATTTAACTCTTTGGCACATGGCGCGCAGTCGGGTCCCCCGCGGCTCGGGTCCGGGCCGGACAATTAACCGCGTGCCATGCGAAACCAATTAGAGGACGGCCGGAAATCGGTGCTCGGTCGGCGAAGAAAAGGGGCTCCGAGTGAGCCGCGTAAGAAAAGAAACGACCAGGGGAGGGGCGAGCTGAAAAGCGCCCCGACCCCTGCCAAAGTCACCGACTGAACGACTTTTGGGACGCGTCGGGCCGGGCGTTGTCATTCACCGGAAACAAAGTCGAAGGTCGCCCAACGACAGTTGCACGTTTTTCGATTTCGGTCGGTGCGCGGTGCACGGCCCGTTATTGTCCCCGAAGTTCCAGGAAGGCGCTTTGAATGGATCGACGACTGGTCCCGCCGCGCGCCGCGGTTACGCTCGTAAATCCAATCCGACCGAGCGGTCTTTCTCGGCGCTCGATTAGCGCCCGCGGGCCGGCCGACGGTTTGTTTTGTAAATAAAAAGCAAGTGTCAAACGCGGGTTAATACGCGGGCGTGTCAAAAACCCATGCGACAAGCGTAATGACGACAAAAAAACAAAACAAAAGGTCGTCGGCTTTGGATCGAGCAACTCAGACAATTTCGAATCCAAAGCGCGCACGCGGAGGCAAAAGTGACAATGAGGCGCGGGGATCGGGGGGCACTCGCGCGACGCCGAAATTGACAAAACCGGCGGACCGAAATAGACCCTCGGTCCGGTTTTTGTTTCGCGGCGTCGCGCGCGCGAATTCAAAGTCGGGATGAAAAAGTGAAACAAAAAGGTGAGCGGGCGCGAGCCGGCACGCTCGGCGCAGGGCCCGGGTTGGTGCAACAAAAAAACTTACAGCGCGAGGCAATGGCAAGATCACGACGACGGCCGTGCATATGAGCATCGCGGTCCACATGTTGGTCTGCTGTTGTCCGCGCGGTGGATGTTTACTGTCGCCGGAGGAGAGCGCGTTGTTACCTCCCCGTGAGCCGCGAGCGATCCTGCCGCATAATCGGGGACGCGACTTCGGTGCGGGCGAGCCCGTGGCACGGATCGCACAGGTTGGCTCAGCGAGCGCGAAACTAGTGATCCGCACTGCACACAGCTAATGCAATAATAAAAAAGCACTCGTATTCCATGTCACGTACACACCAGGGAACACGCGCGAGAGTCACTGCTCCGCGGTCGAGGTACTACTGGCGTTGGCTCGGCGCTTCGCGCCGCCCTTCGAGTCGCGCGTGCGCGCGATCCCGAGCGTCACTGGCGCCACCGTGCGGTACCTCGCGGCACTCGTTGCACACCGCGCGAGATTTCGCGCGGTAAAACACGCTCAGTATTTTCACCACTAAACTTTGTCGTGTCGCGTTTAATAACCGACCCGTCGTGCGATTGTTCGTTTCAGCGCGTACAAAATCGGCAGCACAGACGGAACCGGTCGCGCATCCAACACGAGCAGATCGAATAATCCTTGGCGGTAAATCCACTGGAATCACTGTGTCGGGCCGATTGGGCGCGTTCTTTGGCTTCGCGTGGCGTTCGGGGGTTGTTTTGCGGGTCGAAAAGGTTTTTGATTTTTCGCGCGATCAACGTCAATCCCCGACGGCTTGCAACCCTCGACTGGAGATAGTCAGATGAGCGCACCCCTACTTATAATCGTGGTGCCAATGCGTGCAGGGGAAAGGGGCACACGCGGCGCGCCGTCACCCTGGAGGGGAGCCGAGAGGCAGCTGCAGGCCGGCTGCACGCGCCCAACCCCACTCTCCGCTTCAGCGACATCCCGGCTCTCTTTACCGGTGCGTAAACGCGTATACGCGAAACGCCGAGATCCTGCCGTTGGCGCGTCCGCCGCGCGCGGGCCGTTAATCTCTCGCGGCGAATCTTCGCGTCCCCGATCGAGCGCGATTGTTTCGGCGAAGACGCGAACGATGTTTCGTCGATTTATTCGTATCGTTTTTGTCCGATCCACCGCGCTCGCACGCGCGAACCTCGCGACCTGGCAACGCTGTCATTGTCACCGCTGCTTCTGGAAATGATAATGACTGTCGTTCTCAGGACTCGGCTAATTTTGCATCTTGCGGCGCAAATTAAGATTAAGCACCGCAGATATACCCGGCGCGAGACCTTGCGGACGGAATTAGCCGAATATTTCGCCCGAAATAACGCGGATCACGACGCCTGCAGAGCCGGGGAAACGCGCGCGGAAACCCGGCCGAGTTTCGCCGACGCGGAATTAACGCGCGGTACGATCGGACGCGAGGCGGCAAATTGCGGTTCGCGCGTCGGCGGCCCGCCATCTGAGCTGCGGCCACCCGAAGACTCGGGCGCGGAATTTTAATGACGAAAACAAAATTCGAGACCGTAACTCGAGCCGAGTGTCCGCGTGTGTCCGCGTATAATATTGCAAAATATAATCGAACATCTTTCGCTGAAGAATTCGGTGCAACTCGATGATGCCCGCAGTCAGGGTCCTTGTCCCCACTGTCACGTTCGCGCCGCCCCACCTCTTGGGACGCGACGGCACGCGCCACGTGCCACCTCCTCGTGACGTCACGACCTTTAACTCGTCCCTCGTCTTATTCATTTGCGCGTCTCGCGCGCGGGCCCTGCGATCGCATGCGTCTCATAAACAATTTCGCACGCCGTTTTACGCGCGCTTTCAATCATTGTCGCCGGCAGATTATCATATTTATGAATCGCGATATCTAGGTTACACCGGTTCGCTCTTAGCGGGCGCGTACGCCAACCTAAATCGGGCGGCTTTATTTTTGGAGCTAATTTACGATAGTGTCAAAGGCTGCGCCGGCAAAAAATTGCGGATTGGTCGAATTAGAAGAACGCCCGTGTGTGCGTGATATTAATTTCGGCCTCGGACGACAGGTGCCGAATTGCATAATGTAGATTGCAAGACGATTGTGCTTCGCGCAAAAATTAAGTGAGCAGATTTCGAAACATAAAAGCACTGCGATAAAAGCGGAATACATTATTCTCGCAGTGCCGTCTTAAAAGGCCTTCTAAATGTTCGCAGTTTATGACATTATCATGCATATATATATATATACAATCACACACATACATATAGTCGCCTCTCGTAAGCGGAAAAGCGCGGAGGAATCTGCTTTTTAACGAACGCCCGTTTTGAATAAATTTATTGAAGCATTTCCGAGCGAAGCCCGGCGCTCGCGTTAACGTCCACAGATTTTGGGGTGCGATACAGAAATCTTTCATACGAGAATGTTGCGGAGAGCGACGGAGTGCCGTGGCGCTTATAATCGGGCGCGCACACACGCGCAGCGGCCATTGTGCCGAGGCATAATGCCCTGGACCTGTCTCGTACACGCATCAACCTCTCATTGTTCGCCGTGCGAATTGCATTTTTCCTATTCTTGTATTTATCGGCCGAACTCCCCATTCGACCAAGTGTCGAAGGCAGTGGTGTGCGTAAATCTCGCTTGCATAATACAACGCATTGACCTGCGTGTCATAAACGTGACGTATGTGCTCGAATCTTTTTAATGGGTCAGCGTCGGATTTGACGCGCCGTTTTCTAGGGTGCTGCGGTATAAAGAATTATCGTTTGTGACATTGGCTCTGGCGTCGTTTTAAATTATTGTTTATGTCATTGGATCGCTTCCGATATTACGTTTACTTGTGTTATTTACACTGAAAAAATAGTCTTACCAAAATATGTCGATATAATAAAGGATTTGGACAAATTGACAGTTGTTGATTTGTAGAAGTTGTCATATAATTTATATTTTTGTAAATCTGAATTAATATGAAATCATTTTCATTGATTAATTAATTAATTGTAAACTAACGTCAATAGACTGAAAAAAATTATTTTACAAATTTTATTAAATCGGATTATAATATGGAAGAACAAATTTACGAAAGTGTAAAAAATATGATGAATTCACGTCTAAAAACATACAGTACAGGTGTCTTATTTAAGACACAAAGTGACTTAATTAAGACACCGAAGTGGCTTAATCAAATGCACAATGTTTTCTATTAAGACACCTGGTGACTTAAATGAGACACTATGTGTCTTAAATGTAACTTTTTTAAGACACTTTTTTAGCAGTGTTATGTTTAAAAACTTCTAAAGGTTTGTAAATTATTACCAAACTATTTACAAAAACGACAATGTCGTTAAGTATTTGTTTTGGTTTTTGTACATTTATCGTAAGTTTCGTTTAGTTAATCTACACTGTAAAAACTCCTGTGTAAAATTACAACATTCCAAGTAATATTACATGAATTTTCGTAGATTTGTTTATTTCCACGATTAGATGTGTAATTTTCAAATGACGTGTATTGTAAAATTACAAGAGTTTTTTTAGTATAATTATTAATTATTATAAAATCAACAACTGATTGCCACGTTTTCAGAGCACATTATCAAAAATGAAATTTCAAATTACGAATTCGAAAACATTCAATAAAATTACAAAAAAAGATTTTCCCAACTGACACAGTACGCATTCGATATACGCATCTTGTAATCTCGTTGGACATCCATAAACGTCAAAACCTTTTTTTTTCCCAAAGTTAATGGTTTTGTTAAAAATACATTCGTCGCTTGGATTTGCGGTAAAAAGACACTTGAACCGGCAAATCATTACGGCATCGCAAAAAATGTCTCATCTTTCTAATTAAACGCCCCGAATTCGTACGGAGTATCAAAATAAAACGGTACTTTCTTCGACAACGCGCTCCGAGGCGTTCGTGAAAAGTGTTAAACTGTTGTTTCTAAAATAAATACGTTTATCGCGCACGTACCGGCTCGCGTTGTTTTTGTTTATTATTCCCCCGCGAGACGCGCGCTCGTACAGCTCGATCGGGCCGATCCGAGGACGTAACAGGCGCCGTCGAAACGATAATCAAGTTGTAATAAAACGCGCAGATGGACTCGGTGCCATTGACACGTGGAGATTCTTTTGCAACGGCGCGATAATAAAATGGTTAAAAATTTCCTATTTTCCCTTTGTGGCTTTCCACCGAGTGTCCTATTATGCTATGACTTTTCAAACTGCATCCACCTGGATTTCTTTCCTTTTTTTGTTGTACGTCGCATCACCGTGACTCGTTTGTGTTGAACCGTCCAAAATATATTCTCAGCATTGTCTCCGGTTTACTTTGGCTCCGAACTAATATTATTATGCAACATTCGTAAAGCCTTGGTAAAACCGCGCATAATAAAGTGATTCATCCACCGCGGCGCGGTGATACAATTACTTTCATCCGGGCTTGAAAAGACAAACGTCTTTTTTGCCCGCAGTCAAAATACGAGTATCTAATCTTGTCTCGCGGACGGACGCGACGAGCTTTGGGTCCCGGGGCCCGGAATAAAACCGAGCCAGTTGGCTCGTAATCAGGTAAACACCGCGTTCGGCGTGATAAGATGTCTCGAGTTGAAAGAAGCCTTTGTTGTTTTTGTGGTTGACGTGGGAGCGAGCGGGACGCCGCATAAGGCGAAGCGAGACGGAGGAACAAGAGTACGGGTCCCGTAGGTGTATGGTATACTTCCGGTCACGAGGTGGTTCAACAGGTCATACCGATCTGGGGGAGCCAGATGGAACCACTTCCGTTTCCCTCGCTCGCCCCTGTCCTGTGCCATTTTACGCTCGGACGACTCCGTATCTGCCGAGCTAATGTTGGGCACTTTGGTGTGCCACTTTTGCACTTACGCGAATCACTTTATCTGTAAGTGCAAACCTGTGCTGAGATTGACGCGAACACGCCGAGTCGGATCCGAGTGTCACTCGGGTTGAATGCCGGCGCTTCGACGGAAGCGCGCTTTTGATCGCGCAAAATCTATCCGCGTTTTATTACGCGCACCCGTACGCAATTGCATAACTGTATGGTAACAGGTTTACCCGCGCCGGGTACTTACAGGGATCGGATGCTTTTACGGCGCAAGGTTGAATCGTAGCGTCGAGTGATTTTTCTGGTCGGCGAATCATTTCAGGGATTAAAGACTTAGTCATTGCGCGCATTAAACGTTAATTGTACGCGGTTGATTGTGCTCTTAATTATTAACGTCGTGTGCGTGTATTTTACGCATTATTGCGGCGTTTTATTTATGCGTGATTAATTAATAAGCATTGTGAGCTTTTCGTTTGAAATGTATAACATTCTTGTGAATAGTAATAATTGTTTTATTCAAACCGGTACGATTCTGTTCTGTAGTGTACAAAGAAATTAATTGCAGACAATTAAATCGGTATCGAATTTCTTTGTCAATCTATTTAATTGATTGCAATTTTGTATACTTTCCGTTCGCGGCAACTTCAAAAAACAAGAAAATAAACTATTCATCAACGGGGCAATTGGACACTAGGAATGTTGTAAGAATTAGTTAAATGTGTTCACGGTGGAACAAAACAAAGTTTTAATAATCGCTTGTTTAATAAATGAGTCACATGTGGCGAAACGGGCCACCCAGACGTTGTTCAGTTTTTCAAATACTATACAGATTTTCTTCAAACTCAAAACCTGCCGCTATTGTCTCTTCAGAAAATGAACTCACAGATTTTCATGAGGTCGAAAATGTCCTTGTTATCGCCCATATATCGTTCGGTAGCACGTGCGCGCGTAAATGAATGGTAGACGAAACGATGCATTGCAGTGCAAGTG
>JABFQC010000076.1:0-40908 GCA_022817085.1 Psilanteris sp. ZL-2020
AGTTTCAAGTATATTATGAATTTTGTGAAAACTCGTTTTTTAAAATCAACAAGGACATTAATAAAATACCGAATGCAAAAGAACTATATATTTAACTTTATATTTAAAGAAATCAATAGCCTTTGCAAATAAAAGTAATAAATTATTAACTTTATTACCTATTTTTGATTTATTTGAAATACATATTGCAATATTATTTAATATTTAACTAACAATAACAATAATAGATGAAATTTATTGTATTCGCATTACATTTAAATATTTTGACGAGTCTGGCAAAATTAGTAAAATGTAATAAAAAGAGATCTCTTATTCGTGTACTAATATTACAGCACTCGTATCATTAAATAAAAATTGGAAATATCATTCATTAAACTCATAAAATATAAATCTAATGATTTTTTAAAAATTGTTTGAATTTTGTACGTAATTTTGTACTAAAAGTACCGAATTTGTTCAAATTTATAATTGAAATGTTTATTCATATATATACTGCGATTATTCGCAATCATATCATAATCAAATTTCATTATGTCACAATCTATTTGTAAAAGTTGACACAAGTATACAATTTTAATAATTAACTAATTGAATAATAATTTAATAAATGGAGTTAATAACGCAATAACAATAACATATTTGAAGTGTATGAACAACAACATTTTTTTCCTAGAAAATGCAAATAAATATATAAATGTACTAAAATATTAATTTTAGTTAATTTAATCTATATAGCTTAGAATAATGTATTTAAAGACAGACAAATAATAATTTTATTGTCAAATATTCACAAAAAAATAAACTTACTTATTAATAAGTCCATTAATAATTAAAAGTTACGAATATAAAAGATCCAAAAAATTGTGACTTCATGACATAAAATTCTTAATTAAGACTTTTTTTAATTAATATATCAGAGATATCATTAAGTTTATCATTTAAATCATCATCGGTTTTATAATATATATATTGATATTATATATTAAACAACATTTACGTATTAAACGTTTATATATCAAACCAAAATTTACATAATAAATGCATTGCTAAATTTTGACTATTCTATATTTACCGTTGATGTGTTCACTATAATCCAGACATTTTTTTCTGTATATTAATAGACATTTAATGAAAATAAAAAGTAATCAATAATAGAAAAAATATATTATTGTTATCGGATAATTTGAACATAGATATATATATCAAAATTAATTGAATTTAATTTTAGAAACAAAAAATTAAATTCATATTTCAAAAGATCAAATAAAAATCGCTAAAAGTGATACTGTGTCAATGTATCAATAAATTCAACTTGAACTGGAGAGTCCTTCAAGATAGCCTGAGAGTTGTTCGTAAAACAATAGTTTATCTTAAGCAGTTACTTTCGTAAGTTATCCAACCCTGGGCTTGAATTCATATAAAGAACAATATCAATTGCCGTTCACATCACATTGTTTTTAAAGCAAAATTATTATTATATTTTATACTTTTGTTATTTATTTTTGATTTACAAACTTAAATTTAAACCCTCTTCTAACTTTGATTTAAGTTAATATTGTATATTACTGATTTAGACTTATATACAGGACTACTATTAAAGCTATAAAATATATGTCATTATATGGATAAAACATATTAATTTAATTACAATTAAATTAATCCACTCTATCGGTGTTATATATTCGCGAATGTCCATACGAACTAAATATTAATTGTATTAATATTAATCATCTCGTATAATTTATAAAGCCGAAATTTTAGAATTTCCTTTAATTAGCACTAATTTCGGCAATATTCTCCATTCGTATAATTTATAGACGTTGTTTTATTCCGTATATAATTGTAACCCATCTACTATGCTTAGATACTATAATCATATTATAATATAATATTACAAAGTCCATTAATCGCGCGTATTGTGTGAGGATGAAATAAAAAAAGCTAAAATACAATTAAAATTACTCGCAGTTTATTTCCGTTGAAAATCGTGACAAATAGATGCATCAAACATGGATTCAGTGACGTATTATAGAGAAGACATTCCGCTCGAACGTGATAAAGAAGTGACTTTATCATAAACATAAAGCAAAAGAGCTGAGAGTCAGAGGAGGAACGAGCGACCGAGCAGGGGCGGCACTTGACCCGTTCGGTGGTCGATCGTGGGATCGACATTCGACCTCGAGTATCGAACACCTCCTCGAGCATCCAAAAGCCGGGTTCTTGCTCCGGTGAATACAAGAACAGGCTTGGTCCTTGGTTTGCCTCGCTCCGGATGATATCGCGCTGGATTATCGATTTCGTCGCGCTCGACCGGCCATGAAGAAATAAGAGAATCAAAAATCCAACCAGCGAACGCTGTCCGTTCAACATTTATGTACCGGAATAGAAAAGAACCGCGTCTCCTTCCGCTATTAACTCCCAATTAATTTGATTCTCCGTGCGTTTTACGAACAATTAGTTGCCGGCAGTTTATCTTATCTTATCGCCAACTATAACAATTGTTGTGAGCTCATAAATAAGTAAATCGGACAAACTTTAGCGAATCAACGACGGCCGTTGCAATTGTAATCCGATAAACGGTGCAACGTGAGGGGGAGATTTTAAAAATGTGTAATTTCAACAACGCCGTATGTAAATTCATATTTCGAACTGGTTGAATGCAAATGCGTAATATAATTTTAAACACAAAAAGACGCGGGGTATAATTAAAGCCATAAATGAACAGATCGAACCACAAATGCACGTAATTTTCGCTGCATTTGTAAAATATTGGCCGTAATATTTGCAGCATCGTTATTCTCCGGGATGCATTTTTTTCGACGATATCCGCGCGCGGTTGCAATCAATGTTGCATCGGGAACAATAAATTCACGTAATTCATAAATAATGACGTTTTTATAACGGATTACGCCCCGTCGCGCCGTAGATACACACGATTAGTTCCGCCGTCATATTATATGCCTTGTTAAGAGACGAATTTTCGAATTATATATAGAATATTTGTGCGCGAAAAAGCCCGCTCGCGGCTCGGCCAGAATCGATTCAAATTTCCATCCGTAAAAACAGCAGCGGCGCGTGTTATTATTTCTTCAGATAAGTGTAATGTAAAATGACCGACTAAACGCATAATATGTCCCGAGTGCGATCCGCGGTGCCGGAATTATAATGACCTTAACTAGTGTGCACAATGGTCAGCCAATGCGGAGTATTTGCTCGGTTATGATGCTAATGTTGTCTCTTTACTTTGCATGACAATTACACCGGCGGAGGTTGCCCGAATCATTCCTGGCGGACTCGTTCATCGTCCAGCTTCGCCAACTTTTCACCTTCAAGCCGTCTCACTACGCTGTTTCACTTTCCCCAATAAATCGCCGAGAAAATGTATGTAATTTTTATCTGATACAACGCGAAAAAGTGACGCATTATTCATATCACGGCGACGCAGTCGAGCGAGCGCTATTTTTTCGCGACGCGTGGAATTAAGTTTGCAAAATAAAAGCAATTTAAACTGCTATTCATTGTTGATTGTTTGTATTACAATGCAAATGACATTTTTTATTGGTTGCTCGAGCACCCAACTCTATTACAAAAATTTCAATGAAACGGTAATTAAATTGTTGTAAAACTTGTTCATCCTTAAGCATTTTTACATCGGCGAAAAAAACGACCGTAAATATATTATTGAAAGAAACGAACTATGACCTTTTGACCCGGTACACTACCTTATCAACGTAATTCAGGACGATGAAATACGGTTAAGTTTTGTTGTATAAGAAGAATTTTCTCCTACAATGCAAGTATTTACCGAGAAATAGTGTTGCAATATACCGCATAAAAATTTTTAAATAAAGTTTGTCGTAATAACAATTTAAGATGGATTGACCTCTTAGCGTCGCCGAAAAGCAATAACTGATACTTCAAGATCGGTAATACGCAATGCTTTAATCGATTGTGTTTAAAATAACGTATAAGATAAACAATTCAACAAATTTGATTTAACTATTAGAATTAAAGAAAAGCATTGGTGAAGTCTACTACGGCAATTGTATCTTAAATATTATTTATTTCTGGATTTGTAGATATATGAATTAAAAATCAAAATACGGCATTTATTTATTATTTTTTTTTAAATTATGTTTATACATCACGGACTATTTCACTGAATATTCAAGCTTAATCATTTTTAAATATAAATTGATCTTTCAAATTATGCTACAAAAAGTTACGATCCATTATAACTCATAACCCATTTAACAAATAAAGCTAGCAGATGAGATAAAGTTTTGTCTCTCGAGAATGGGAGTTATTCGAGATAGTCGCATCGCTCATCCCATGCTGAACATAGTTACCGATACTAAATGCATATTCATTAACATTGCATAATATGTGAAAGATAACCATTTATGCAATTAAAAAGTTAGATTGATAAATTTCCAATGTCTGGAATTAGATTAAAGTCGTGTGAGCCGATTTACATTAAACTTACTATAACGTGAATGTTGCAATTGCTGCCATTTATATGTATGTAAATATATATATATTTAATGTCGATTGTGCAGTTTATAATAACGCCATTTATATAAATGATGCACGTTTTGTTTGAGAAAGCATCATTGAAAAATGCATAGGACTATGAGGCAAATGTGAAAGGGCAACAATAAAAGCGATCACGTTTTTCAGTTGCTCTACTTTCGCTGATCGGAAGTGTCTTCCGGAAACTGTTAGTATAATCCGAGACTTTAGATCGAAAGCACGACTGTACCATAAATGTCTCATACATTCTACTATTTAACGATTAGAATTGAGCATCGTGATCGTATTGAAGGCAAAGAACTTCCGTCCGATGTGATATAAATAATTGTCAAACAACTTAGTTGCATCGTTCTTTGTTTAACCCATAAAATGACGCATATCATTGCATATTTCTAAAACTCATCGCACGAACTCGTATTTCAACTTTGGAAGACTGCAACGAACTCCGAATCCAAAATATAATTTAAGAAGTGCACCAAATCTTGAAGGCGCTATATACATGGTTGCATACAAAATAAAACATTTTAAAGACAAATTCAAATTGGTGATTTAGCTATCGATGCAGAGCGCTTTTTATAATACACTACTTCATACTTATCGGCCAATTATTTACAACAGATGATTCCATTTGGCAAACAGTTTTATTGCGAAATGCTCTTTAAAAACGTGCGATTAATAAAACCCGTTCGAATGCTAAGGCTCTGGCGTGGATCGTAAACTCTTTCGATTCCTTGAAGTCCAATCACGTATCCAATTTTCTGGAGCTAAGCCGTGTGCAATCAGCTATTACTTTAAGAACCGATTTGATTGAAATTCGTTTTTAGGATCATACCTGGATCTGAATTTTGAAAACGCTGGACATAAAAACTTGTGATAAGATAATGACAGGGCGAAATTTCAGACAACACGGTGATGAAAATGTTACGATCCTTATATATATTTAAATAAAAATTACGTAAGATATATATTCCATAAATTAATAAGTGATAATTGATGGTAATAAAGTGGATAAATTTAAATTTAACCCTATTTTACAAAACATTTTTTTTTACTTACAAAAGAATTCTAATCAATTTTTACAAATACGCTTTGAGAAATATTATCTACGTTTAGATAACGCGCGATTTTTAACGGTTAACCACGATGCATTTTTGTTGCTGTTGCATTAATCCAAGTATTCGATAACCTTGTATTAACCTTCGAATCCACCAATTGGTTATCAAGATCTGAGATGGCAACCTTCGAGTTTCCTCGACTAGCGCACAAACGTGCAAGTAGCTAGTAGTTTATGAGATAAACCATCGGTCGACAAGATGTCTTATTTAATATGTAAATTTGTCCAAGCGAACGTACCAATTTCGGTTTACGAAGTTTCCAATATATAACTCGCCTATATATAAAACCACATTAAATGTCACTTTGACCTTGCGAAAGTTTGTATTTTATTGACGAAATTCTCGTAATTACTTTGCTCAGAAATTAATTTAACCCGTATTATTATTTGTGCATAACTATCGGTGCGTATTGCACTCACCTTACTTTATTCGAACTAGTTGAATACAGTATGCTTACCTGAAACAAAAGAAAAAAATGGTCATTAATTTTGGTATGTCATTATTTTAATTATCACTAACGTATGTAATACTAATTTATCGTTTCGTATACATTAGATGAAATTAAGGCCAAAGTAGGACAATTTCAAATTGAATTGAACGTTCACAAATCTATTAGATTCCTTCAAAAATAATTAGCGCAACAACGAATTCGGTCGTGGCTATTTATTACACTTGCGATAAACGTGGATGAAAACCTGGCAAGTAAATTGAAAAGCGCAGAATTGCTGAAATAGAAAATCAGGGTGCAGCTTTCAACAAAGGAACAAGGACTAAGAATAAGAAGAAGAAGAAGTAAATGAGTCTTAACTTGTTGTATGTGTATAACGTACCAGTAGTTGTCAGGTTAATACAATTTGTCGCACGAGGCTCGCATATCACGAGTTTTCCAAGTAGATGTATATACTCTCGTCAGTCTTTGCTTGTTCTGATGAGAAAGTATAAAAGCATAACGACTCTAAGTATTCAAACACTTATTCGACTCTTTGCAAAAGCTCCTAAAATAACAGATGCAAACTACTGGTCGACCTGCTATGTGAATTTAATTATGCAATATTTCATTCGAAAAATTCAATCACCATCTTAACGTACATAATTTCCGAAGCATCAGAATCAAAGAAAAACTTAAGTCCAAATTACTCAAACTGAGATATTTGAATCGACGTACGAAGATCTCGCAATTTATAAGTAAGACTCCTTAATAATGAGTTTGACTTATCTCAGCGTTCGCTCGAAATTGGAACATCTATTTTAATTCAAATATCTTTGATACACACGAATTTAGAAACCAAACTACAGAAATGGAAATGGTTTACGATTATTACAATGATGTCGTTTTATAATAAACGGAGGAAAAAGGTCTATAAAAATTACAAAAATATTGATAAAAATTGAGAAATACCGTAGTAAAAAGTTGAATGATATTTATTAAATTTCAAAAAAAATTGCTAGTTAATTTTGTACAATCTTTATATATAGTACTGCATGTATATAGACTTGAGATGAACCATTTGTTTAAGTCGGAAGTTGAAGAAATAATTATCATACGTATACATATTCTCTGCGTTTTAGACGTATTACCGATCACGTTAATGAGTTGACGGAACTATTAATTGGTTGAAATGAAAATCGTATTGAAAATGCAGTCGCATGTATCGTTTATAATTCGCGCAATTTTTCTGAATAAATATGCGCTTCATTAGCTATTACAGCCGGCACATATTGACAAGACGTCAGTATGACTGATCGCTCGGCCGTCGAAAAAAATGCATAATAAATGTAAATAAATTAAACTCATAACCTATAATGTTTCATGAAACTCGCTCCGTTACAAGATTAATGTCTTTAATATCAGTCCGCGCAGAGTCGCTGCAATAAAAATTGAAATAGTATAACCAATTACTACTTATTTTCAATAATTGCCCGAAAGTATTAACAACACGCCAATTTATCACGACGGACTTTTTTATTGGTCGCGTATCAATAATTTATCCAAATAACGTATGGATTTAATATCCGAGCCGAATTAAATCAAAGAGAATAGCAACAATTACGCGCTGCTTTTCCGACGTAACGAATATAGCTTTTGGCATAAGATAGTCGTCTCGTTCAAATGATTCCAATTATGTACGATTAAATTGGATAAAGCGGAGTAAGCAATTTATTCTTGCAGACACAGTCTCGACAGGGTATTATAATATTGACATTTTCTGCGGGCCGCGGTAACGTTCGCAAATCGAAGTTCGCGCCCGAGGCGTTGAACGAGAAGATACCGCGAATGTCAAAGTGAACGCGTTAATAACGAGGCACCGAGTACAAACCTGTCTTAGATACGTTGTCCAGTTTGCGCGCACCTGTAAATATATATAAACCCAAGCACCGCGTGTTCGCGCAGTGCCCACGTGTGCCGGCCGCTTGTCGACCCACTGTCTACTATTTATGCGCGTCGCTTAACCCCGCGCAGGAGAAAGTAATTCTACTCGTTGGATTAGGACGAAAATGACACTTTGGTTGCGTCATCCGAGAACGTTCGAATGACAGTGCATCCGCAGTATTGTCAAAACGATTTGAATTATTCATGAGACTGCGTTACTTTGTTGCGCATTGTAATTAAGGCATTTTGCAACTTCAAATGAATTGGGCATAAACGAAATCAATTCTTCTCTTTCTGTATTGCAAGGATAACTTAATAATTATAACGATTTCGTTATCGCCGATATACCAAGTTCGCATTGCGGCATTATTATTTTGTTAATGAGCCTTAATTAAATTCCAATAACGCAACAAACTGTGCTTCCTCATATTTCTTTTTAACAATTTAAGTTGACGCCGAAAATATACAGCATTTATCTATAACAAAGTTAGACGAATAAACAGATTTAATTCACTGAGAACAAACATGATTAACAATTTACTGTATAATATATCAAAAATGTATCAAAAATAATCAAAAATCATATATGATGTAATTTTTTTGTTGGTTTTTCAATCGATGCATCATGAATAATACTCTCTGTAGAATATATGACTAAAATCAAATTATTGCAAAGATTGCGGTTATTTGAATGTTTGGATGGATCAATCTGAAATCACGCGGTGTGACGCGCTGAACAAGTTTAGAATTTATATCAATCGTGAAAGACGTGTTTTTGAACGTTTTATGAACGAACTATGACGAGTTCAAAGAGCAGAAAGTACTCGTTGAGCTTCCTATTAAGCAAGACACCATGACAATGAGACGCTATATGTAGTTACATCGTGACTACGAACAGCCGTTTAACGTGACGCCGAGGACTATCGACCATCGAAGCCTCTTAACTGCTCGCAGTCATGTGTACCTTTATACACGAATGTACGTATATGCAGATCACTAAAGATCGAGTGTCTCGTAACTTTAGATGATTCGAGTAAATCCACACGACGGTAGTCCGTGTACAATGCAATTCGAATCCAATGCGATTTTTGTTGTTTCGGCGAACAAATCGATGAATGCGTGTTTCGGAAAAATTACTCACCCAGAAAATAATCATTCTTCTTGATCTCCGCACTTTTTTGCACTTGACGAATTCTTTAATAGATTCATCTCGGAAGCAATTTCGTATAATGAGATATTGTATTTTGTCAACAAATTCACAGTCCGCTTGATCGGTTGAAATTGATATTATAACCAATCGATAGCACGATATAAAATGGTTATTTTGTTATTCCAACATTTATTGCCGCAGCTTTATAACGCTTTCTGTTCGAATCTTGGTCAGTTGGATTTGGTATTGCTTTCTTTCAGCCAATACTATTCAATAGTGTAGACTTATATTATTAGATCTATATATATATATATACATTATTACGAAATAATGTTTTAACCGGCTTTATTTTAAATCAAAAAGTTTAGCTTTTTCTGTATGATTGTATATTCCGCTTTTGTAAAGTCTTAGAGTATAAAATGCTGTACCAAATCGTATTAAAGCGTGTATGAATTCAAAAAATTATAACGCAGGTGTATTAAAACAGAGCATGCGAACAAATAAATAACATCAAACAAATAATATATATATATATATATATGTGTCTAAAATAAAACCATTATATACTTAACCAATTATTATCACCTTTGAAAATGTATTTCAATGTATTTAAACTCTATTTAAATTTTAATAAATAATAACACGTACTTTATATTCAAATTGTGTATATCCTCTTTATCGGAATATTAATAATTAAAAGATTTTATTTTTTACTTTCTGATCAAAAAATATTAATATACATATTTGGTTTAATGTGTCCAGTTAAATTCTCATTCAATTTTATTATCATTCTCACACAATATATTAATTCGACAATTGTATTTCCATTATTACTTTTTATTACGCTTTATTATCATGTTCGTTTATTCGACATTCTTTCAACTATGTTACTTTCAGCTTGATTGAATGTTAATTTGACAGGCTGATCGTCAAACTCGAACTTTCAAACAAGAGAAATAGTTATAAACACCATCAATTTTAACTCATTAATATTAAATTCAAATTAATAAATATACACGGAGAAAAATATAATTGAAATTTTAATATAAAATATACGAAACTGAGTCTGGACGAAACAAACTTCAAATTTGTCTAATAAATTATGGTAACAAACAGTGGCATAAACATAGTATTTCCTTTATTATTTATGCTATATTTTTACTATAATTTTTTAGATAATTTGGAAGTTTGTTTCATCCAGGGTCAGTTTCGTTTATTTTATAGTAAAATATCAATTATATTTTTCTCCGTGTATGTACCGCGTATTTCAGTTAGGTTTTTTGAATATTGAAAATAACATTACTTTTAAAAATGAGTTCAAATAATTCAACGTTATTTATTCGTAATATATTTATTTGAAGATAAAATTTATTGATATCATATATGAAAACATATTTCTTGTCTTATAAAATCTAATCGGTAGGGAAAAACCTAAATAGACATTTTGGAATTAATTCCACCCCTCTATGTATCAAATTGCAATAATATAAGCATGGTCTTAATGATAGTCTGATAATAGTACACGTAGAAAAAAGTTACATTATAAAATAAAAATAAGTTAGTTATAAAAAGTTATATTAATAAATACTATACCAAGATGTACAATAATTTGTGAAATATTTGTTTCCATATCCCTGAAATACCATATCATAACGCATAGTCATTTTTTATATAACATTTTTCTCCGTGTAAAAAATATTTCAACATTTCTGTGGCGGGTTTTAAACAAATTATGTAACACTGATTCTGAATGAAATTAAAAAAATATGTTTAAAACCGTTTGTATTCTAAAAACGGAACTCTATAAATACAACAGCAGCATCGAAATAACTCGATTCTTGTATACACACTAAAATAATGTATCTCCGTGTCATCTTGCATTAAACTGTTATCTCATCGAAAAATGCCGGAATGACCGAACAAGGAAAATATTAATCTCGTAAAAGAAAACATTTAACGATTATTGAAAATAAGGTTTACGTAGGAACAAATTAGCCTAGAGAAATGATCTGTAATAACAATATAGTTATAGCAAATAGAAAGCCCGAGAAATGTCAGTCCGGCGGTACATATTGCACATCCAATTATATTTTTAGGTTCAAGTTTCCATTTACAGTAAGGCATTGTCTGTGACATAACATTGCAGCGATACCGTTTCGCTGCTCATCAACGCTTTAGTGCACGTCACGTTGCACATTTTTGCGATTCGCTAACTAAAAAGTTGTGCTAGATAGTCACGTTTTGCCGCATGATAAATGTAAGTCGCTTTCATTTTATGATTGGTTACTTTATGGACTACACTGCAGGGCGCCACGTTTCACTTTTATGTACTCTGCCCGAACTGTCGTAGGGTCGTCACATTATAAGCTCTATATAAACTCTGTTTCTTCAATTTCAGAGCACTTCCTCTTGCAAATCTCAGGTTTACCTCGCGCACGTTGTAGAAGTCTAAATATAAAAAGCTTTCCTCCGCGCGAAATCTCTAAAAAATGTACTCAACCGTTCAACGAGCCGAGATTATAACGTAATGTCAAATAATGTGACATTTCATACGCAGTAGTGAATATCAAGCAAACTTCTTGATTATCACAATTCCTCGTGAATATAAAAAGTTTGGCTTTCTTGAAATAAACGTTGGCAAAACGCGAATTACGTTAAAAAAAAGCGAATTTGGTTTTGCATGTAATTAATGCAAACGCACGGAAGGACGTTGGTATATAACGATACGAATAATTCGGAATCTGTGTTACTGCGATTTAAAATTGGTCGATAATTATTGCAAAGATAACGTTTATATTGCTGTGCAATTTGCACGCGCGCACGCGTACACATAATTCATCTTTATCTCATCCGCGTATATTTCAACGCACTTATATTTTTTTTCGTCATTTTTATGTCTTAATACATTTTGCCGTCTACAATACCGCTGATAACGTTGGATCTACAAATCATAAAATTGCGGAATTATATACGTATCTGGGTCGGCTTACATTAAATAAGAGAGATAATTACGCTAATATAATATGTTGCAAAAAAGCATGTCATTATTTTGCAACAAATAATATTTGATATGCGCATAGTTGACGTCGTAGTACACGAATTCTTATTTAAGGAATCCGTTGCGTTCATTATTTTAATAACACACCGGAGTCGTTGCAAAAACGAGCGACATAAAAGAATCTTATTTTAAGACGCCGCGGCGTCTCACGCGTGTATATAGAGAAACAAATACGAATACGCGAACGTCTTCAAAATCAAACGCAACTACAATAATGGTTTTTGCAGCGAAAAGAAAGATTGTCGAGTATGTAATTAGGCGCTAGAGAACGTGGACGGCAAAAAGTATAAGTCCCCGACGAATGTACATTTACTTGGACATAATTCTCTGCATATTTATGCCTTTGACTTTAATTGAATGGGAACAAAAAGTCGACAAATCGATTTAGGAGACGGGTCCCGCGAGTAATCGCATTTTTGTCGCTTGCCGGATTTACGAGTCGGCTGAATAATGGCGAAATCCTTGCGCCGAAAAGAATTTGTCAGCGGAGATTTGAGACGGACGAAAATACGGCGTCGCAGTTGTACGCGCGCGGCCAGGAGCCGAGGATGAGCCGAACCCTTTTTACCGGCCGTACTTCACATACGTGCAGCTATGTCGCATTTTTTTGACCCGACGCGGCCTCTTTCCGTCGATCGTTTACCGACGACTTACCGGCCGTGCAGTTATGGATCCAAACGATCCGCACTTTTTGCTCCTCCGCGTGTTCGTCCCGACAACAGTCATCTCAAATCATCGCAAATGCATCGGACGCGTTTTACATACAGCCTTTGCCCGTAATTTATATTATTTACGTTTACAACGGAATAACAAACCGAAATGGCTCTTTCGCTTCAACGTTTTTCCTGCGCCACTCCAAGCTATATTATGCAGCTCCGAAAAGATTACGATCAAAAGAAATCCGATTCGTAAATTTTATAAGATATGCTACTGATAATGCTGCTTTCTGCTGCAGACTGCGCCGCTGCTTTATATGGCATCGAATACCAACAAAAGTATCTCGATACAGATTCACAAAGTCGATTCATAATGCATCAACAACGCAAATTCTATTCAATTTGTTTACCCGCTTAATAAGATCAGTCGAAAAGGATGCATCGCCGGAATCGGTATTCGTCAATAAACTATATATATATATATATATATATATATATATATATATATATATATATACCTGTGATTCGGTTTATGCAAAGAATCAATACGCTATGCGTTATCGTTGCGTATCGTATAAATGCTACATTCCGTATCGCATAGTAATACGATAATTATAATTCGGATTTATCCGTGACGAATGAAACGGTCGCTATTATTAGGCAACGATTAATTGATCGCGCCCCGATCATAATTTGCAACTCAATTAAAGGAATCTACTTTTCTTAAGTACGGCGCGGTTTTCTAAATGCCCATCGGCTGCAAATTTCCGCGCTTTTACTTTAGCAAGCACTTGAGCTCCTGCCAGGTTGAAAAAAGGATCTTTAGAACTTGTTAGATCACGAATTAATCAACGCCGTTCACAATTACCAATCATTAACGGATCATTGACTCGTTGATTGTTTCCTGTAGCGCGATGCGAATTCAGCGCACGCGGAAAAAGAAAAAAATATTGACACGAAAAAAATTGCACACCACGAGAATCTGAATTAAGATGATGAAAGAGTGCAGGCTAACGCTCGATCATCGACTGTAATATGCCAAGATCCAAGTTACTCGATAGATTCTATTAAAACGTATCGAGTAGCAGATTTATACTTGAATTATGCAAATGTATTCTGTAGACGAATGGCGTAAAACTACTTCCGGAAAAAGGCGCACTTTTGTTCATGGAAACGCGAGCCAGGAAAGATTCTTTGAGCGCGCAAGCAGAATAAATAATTAGAACTCGATCGACTTAGCTGAGTTTCAACTTTCTTTAACCGTTCCGCTGTTTCGCCCTTTGTGTCTTTCCTACTATTTAATATTAATTTGTCGCGAGATTTGATTAGCCGTGAGTTTGACAGTATTTCAAAACTCTTCTATCGGGTAGATTAACAAATTAAAAAAGCATCGCGATTGTTCGTCAAAGCAGCTTGCGAGATAAATATACGAAGCAGCGAGTTATTATTAACAAACAAAGAGCGCGATGTCATTATTTGCGACAGCGTTGCTTCAATCAAATTATGTAACAAACGTAACATCGCTGATTCCAAACAAAATATAGATATATATTTGAGCAGTTAAGTAATAAGAAGAAGAAGATCGATCGGCCGCCCTGACAAACTTAAAAATTGATAAATTAACATTGTCGTGACATTCTTTTCCCTTATCGTGTAAACTGTTCTAATATAATAAATCTTACGCGCGATTTACGTCGCATTAACTCGGTTTTTTGCTGCGAGCGGTGGAGTTGAAAAATTATTCATATTCTTAAATACGCCACCCTCTCGCCGAATTCCAAGTTAGAAACATTTTATCCTTGCCACGTATATACCTGCTCCAATGCGAGCGATAAATCATTGCGCGGTAATATTTTTTTAATATGACAACGCAACTTGTTTTTCCCAATGAGAGGCTTTCGTCCGACGGAATCTTGTACCAGATACCGCGAATATTAAACATATATATTATATATCTATTTATCTATCTGCCTTTGCGTTCTTGTATGCTGATGTATATATATATAACGCATACTTATACCGATGCGTGCATAAAAATGCATAATTTCCAATAATTTAACAGGCTGCTATATTACGAATTTAGCTTGTAACCGTACGTCATTCGGTCCGCTTTCATGAATATTTAATCGCCCCGCCGAAATGCTAAGGAGGTAACATGTCTACAAGTCCAGCTTGCGACCAGTTATGTTCCCTTATTTATATTTTTGCACCTCTCGCGCGTCGCAATGCTCCTTTTGCGCGAATCTCACCCAGTTGCTCGTTTTACGTTTTTAAGAGGAAGTGCATTGAATTAATATTTATGGACGCCTCGAGGTAAGGTCATAGCGAGGACGTTCCCCGGACCCGTTATGAAAACCCCGAAAACGTGCCTTCTTAAACCGTCGCCGTTATGGTTCATTATACTCTGTAGAACGTTTGCAATTGCGGCTTGATTGATCGCTAGTTTTTATGAAATACTATTAATGAGGTTTGTTGCGCGCCATTAGCGAACAAGAAATTGTATATACTCGCGTGAACATTAATAACGTATTAAATAACATATATCAACAACATTCGTTTTGAACGGTACGAGTCAAGTTTAAACTTGGAACAATGCAGGGATAACTTTGAATGTAAAATCAAATTACCAAGTAGTAATTTAAGTCAATTAATCTATGAGGCTATTATTTTTATGAAAGTGTAATCGTTTCTCGTAAGAACTTCCGTAATATAGATATATATTAATATATATACAATATCTCACTATTAATTCACGAAAACCAATACTAAAAAATAATGTTCGTATTCTATCGATTTTCAATTTGTAGTGCAAATTTTGTTGTTAATAACTGGCAAATACAATTTAAACATTATAAATATCACTCTTTATACATGTAACTAACATCGCGATTCTGCACAAGCAATATTTCAACGTGTCAAAATGCCTTGATGAAATATATTGCCAATATGCAAGCCGTATAAACAAAATTGCAACCGCAAAATGTCAATTATGTATGGCGCTTAAATTTACATAGAACTCAAAAAGACACTTATACCAGATATCCTTTTGTAATAAACTTGTCACGGACTTCAAACCATCTATATTATATATAATATTATACACGATGAGTGTCCAATGTAAAGTAATATTATTCTGAATAATCTCTTTAATTCCAATTTTTACTTTAAATACAATAACAACTTACTTTAGCCCACACGAGAATTTAACATTTCATATGACAATGAAGCGTATTAAAATGTTAATTTTGCCACAGTTCATTTGCAACATACGCCTAAAAGTATAAAGTACAAGTCAATAAATTTCAATTTAAATTCAATCCACAATTCAATGAAATCATGGTAAGCATTACGTTTACTTGACAAACAACTTCATAATTATGCAAAACGTACGATTCATCTCAATAATCATTCTCCACCCACTTTATAGCACCACTTGATAGAGAAATACTTAATAGATTTAAATTCTGCTCGCGCTCCACTCTAAATATTATTTTTTCCATTTGATACCATAAACATCCAGACAGGAAAGAAATTTCTTCATCAATGTCTTAAAGTTGCTAAATTCTAAGCGTATAAATAATTTGATTTGGAATATATTAATAGACGCATGCACAGAAAAAATATAATTTTACAAATTTGACCACATTACATATATAGATAAAATAAACGTATACGATAAATCCACAAGTATGTAAATACGTGTCATAAATTAAAGTTAAAATAACTTTAAGAGTTGTTTATAACGATTATGTGTGTGTGTGAATTTATCTTTCGTTTATTATATAGCCTGGTAAAATTTATAGGATTTTTTTTCAGTGTACTTTTTCGTAACATCGTACTAATATTTTAGAGGAAAAATAACAAGTATGTGAATACACATTTTCCTTATGCTTTTTGAAAATGAACCTTATGTTTTAATTCTGGTTCATATTTAATATTTAAATTATAAATTTCTCTGTTTATATATAATAAATTTAAGCACGCGGGCTTAATATAATTTTCAATTCACAGCATATTTCGGCAAAGAAAAATGTAGATAACTTTTATGAAATAATAACTTTAAATTTTATCGCATATATATATATATATATATATAAAATGCAAGAATTTTTGTTATGAATCCAAAAATAAAGTATAAATATAAAAATATAATTCTACAATAATAAACCTTTTTTTACGTTTTATTATAACCATTATCCAAAAATAATTCCGGCGCACGTATATATTAAATGTAACAAACACAACCCCGGAAGCATAACTACGTGCAACAAGGTGTATTTTGTCGAAAACAGAAAACAAAATAAAAAAGAATAGTCTGAAAGTTTTATGACCAAACTGCGTGTGAACAAATTTTTTTGAGTAAAGGTGCTCACGTAGCCAAAAGACTATGACTATGGAATAAAAATATATACACAAATTGTATACAAACTCAAAATATACTTATTATAATGAGAGTTTACGGCGTGCAATTTTTACATTTATACTACAATACATTCCTTCCGCGGGTAAATATTTGAAAAAAAAATACTTCCATTTATTAGCCTTACAACTTATGTCATATTAATAAAGCCATGAAACCCGACGAGAGCAAGTTTGAATTGCCATTATAATTACGCTCGTTTTGTTATAACTTTTCGCGAGTGCAATCGCAACTAAACGAGAAAACAATAATAAAGGACGTGCTTTCTCGTCGGTCGCTAATCAAGTATCAATTGTTAATTGCATAATTAGAATCGCGGTAGTTGCGCGGCCGCGACGATTACACGTGCGCTTAACCGTGACTTTCGAGCTGGAATAACCTCTGGAACCGCGGAACCGTGGCCTTTCCTGAATGAAACTAGACCCAACTCGACACCAAGTGCGACGGAGACAAACAAGAGAAGAAGAGATAAAGCAGGCGGACAGAAGTGCCGCATCATAAGGTCGAGTTGAATGCAAGCAATAAAGAGAGAGCCTCGGCAGACACGAAGATTGCCCCGTGCTCAGACAGTCTCAATAACTTTCGAAACATTTGTTCAAATTTCCGCGGAATAAAGCACAAGATATACAGTATTATTTTACACAAACGACTTTTATAAAGGCGTTTAGCGGTGACTTTTTCTTCGGCTTATTTCTCGCGGGAGAACACCTTCCGCAGGATAAAAGAAACATTTACGTCCTTTTTAACGATCGTTTTATAACGTCTTGGGGTAATTTCAAAGTGAATAGTATTACAAAGTAATACGTCATATATATTATTTAATACGATACTTTGAACTGTTTGCACGCGATCGTCGGCTTTCGGGCCACGCATTTGCATAAACGATTAATCGAATCTATTTTTGTTCATATATTTTGTAATTATATTGCGCTTATGACTGCCTACTTTGTGATTATTCCGTAAAATTTGTCTCGCTTCGCACGCCAGCGCGTACGATAATAAATTAAATTTGCCATACACGCACGTAAGTGCGTATGTATATATATATATATATATATGTATGATAATAATTATTTCGAAAACAATGCGCTGCACTTAATAACGCGCGTTATTCGCCCATTCAAATAGTCAACGTAATTTGCTGCGTTTAGACAATTGTTATTAAAAAGCAAATCAAATGTTCAAACAATGCTGGAATCAATTAACTGTAAAATAAATAAATAAATAACGGAGCGTGGTCGCGGCGTATTGTTTGTACTGAATCCGAAAGCAAGTTTCATAAATAATGTAAGAATACACACGAATGACCTTTATTATGAACAATCGGAACTTTCCCTTGTATTCGGTTAACGACTCGGGAGAATAGGCGGACGAGGAGTATCGTTTATCAGATGATTTCCGTCACTGACGATATGCCCCGTGTTTCTCTCTTTATGTGATACTCTTCCCGAGCTTCCGCGTTACGTAAGAAATCATGCGCAAAATACGATGATTGATTCATGATACTGACTCAGCTTTCTTCTAACAGTAAATCACGCTTGTAAATTACAAACCGTCGCTTCTGAATGTTTAAATCTTCGGCGCGCAATTATTGCGCTTAACTCATTTCTTCGTTGATATATATGCATTAGAATAAGCAAATATTTATAAATACTCGCGAGTTTTAAAAGCAGCTGTAAACAATATTGCCGAGTTCCATAATTCGAACAACGTGAAAACTGCTTTTCTTATGGATTAATTTTCAATTTTTAATCCTTCGCAAATTTGTTTTCCAATTGTCCAAAATTAAATCGCGATTAACAACTAGTTTTGTGGGTATATTTGCACTTTTATTTATCTATTATTAAAATACGGACAGTTGGTCCAATTACATAAATTCTCAAAAATTATTACAGTTTGCAAATCGTAAATTGACTATATAGAATAAACTTTATATTTTTATAAAAATAACAAATAACATAATAACTTACTCTCAGACATAGAATATAC
Source organism: Psilanteris sp. ZL-2020 (assembly GCA_022817085.1). Lineage (NCBI taxonomy): Eukaryota > Metazoa > Arthropoda > Insecta > Hymenoptera > Scelionidae > Psilanteris > Psilanteris sp. ZL-2020. Next base: position 19,293 of record JABFQC010000076.1, read on the forward strand.
GTATTTAGAGTTTCGGTATGTGTGTTAATGTTCGCAATTGTAACGACAATAAGCCGCAAAGTTCTTCTTAAATGTTCACGGAAACGCATTATGTCGACTAGCAGCGGCGTTATTAATCTCGCATATAATCCATCAAACAACTCCGAATCTACAATAGATGATGTTTGAATAGAAAATTGAAGATGAACTTGGTAATTACAGTAATAGCATTTAGAGTAACATTTATTTACAGTAAACTATACTGAATACACTGTCAATACCAGACGTTTAATTTTTCATTCTTTCGTAATTACACTGTCAAAATTTTCAATTTATCTTACAAATGAAAATAAAAATGTATCATAAACAAGATAAAAATATTATTTTTTTGTACATTTTTACTACAATTTGTAAAATAAATTGAAAGTTTTGACAATGTAAGGATAGTTTTAATGTATATATAATGTCTTAAATATTTTTCTCCGTGTAAAAAATCAGCAAAAATCAAGCAACTGTTCCGCGATCAATGTAAGCTGATTGTATGAATAGCATTAATCAAAGACAAAATTCAAAGAACTATTAAAATTGATTGGTAAAAACATCTCATTTAACGCTCGCAACGACACATTAAAATTTCAATTGCAACATAGACCTCCGTCATGTTATATATATATATATATATATATATAAACGCATTTTCGATAAAATTTGGTTGATTGTTAGCTACGTCTTGAACATGCATCATATTTCAAAATGTTGTAACGTATTATTTATTAAAGCAAATTTACAACGTGTGGGAGAAGAATATGATAAAATTAGAATCCGCTGTTCCTTCGTAAATAGCCTCTCGATTTCAGTGCAATGATTGTGCCAAGAAAATTTGTTCTCCATACTGCCGCAGCGTTTGATGAAATTTAAAATTTATTATTGACAATATGAACGTCGCAATCGAGCGACACAGGGTTTGATAATAAACTCACACGCAAGTGCATTTACGTTGAAAACATATTTACCATGTAATTGCATTAAGCGTCAAAATTAGATTTTAGATGTCAAGTGAAATAAACAAGATTAGTGTTCGCGTAATGACAAAAATAACTTATTCGTTTCCCGCAGTGCACGCAAATCCAATAATACTAATTTCAAACGCATGTTCGATAAAACATTCAATATCCTCTAAACCTGATTTTACTTATTTTACACGTTTACACCTTCATTTTAAATGAATTATTAGACACGGGCAAAGGTACACGGAGAAATAAAATTTTTAAAAATTACTTGTTCAATATTAAAATAATACATAAAATATCTGAATTTTCACAAAAATACACGTTACTAATTTTATATGGACTACTTCAAAATAAAAGACTACTGTCACACATTGAATATATTACGCGTAATCTTTAATACTTTTTTTCCCCGTGAAAATACAATGAGGATACAAACACGCACAAGTAAGACAATTCTGCAAGTATTTATGTTTAGTTTTGTTATCGTTATAAAGTGACACTTTCGCATACAAGCTAGCGTTACACCCAATCCTATAAACCGCACCAGCAGAACAAAAACTTTTTCAACGATATGACTCGCACTGACAGCGGGTCGACGTAAATCTCGTTCTATCGAGTGAACCAATACCAGCACGCGCGATGTGATGTCAAAATATAAGACGTAAGCAGCGATGTACTGCTAGTAAACAATTTTTTTTTGGTTTTTTTATTCCCGTAGAAAAATAGAAACAAGCATCTTCGTGCAGATTTATAGACAATCATCATTATTTGCGAACAGAACCACCGTTCACTTTTAACGCTTTTCCCTTAAACTTTCGTTATGACATTGATTTACAAGGACATAAAATTATATGCCCGCGATTGTCCAAATTACGATCTTAATCGCAAAAATAACGATACGCCTATCATAATTCGAGGGACGTATGATCGAAAAGTTAACGACGTCCGAGAATCCAATTCTTTGATCTGCGATCGCTCCACTTGCAATCAGTATAATGCCGCGGCAATTTTTTCGTGGCGCGTCGAGTTACGAGCGTCCCGGCGGCGCGCGAAATTTGACGAAAAGCAAAATGGTTTCGGCCGAATCTAAATGCTTTTGACAAACGTCCGGCCTCGCGCGGCTAAATTTTGGAATGTTTTCGCAAAGGCGTGTAAGAGCCGCGTTTAAATGACACGGGTGTTCCAAATACATCGCTGGACATCGGATAGCGCGCAAACGAAAAGAGCGAGGGAGAGACGGGGAGTGAGAGAGAGCGAGAGAGAGGAGAAAGGAAAACGAAACCAAAAAGTCACGCGTATTCAAGACGACCGCGGCCGGGCGGAAAAGAAAACGTGCAAAACATCGATACTGAATTCAATTTCAACCGAGTCAAAGAACGAGATCGAATCGAGTGCTGCCGGGGTGAAGAGAAAGGGACAGGATGAAGCAAAAAAAGAAGGATGAAGCAAAAGAAAGAAGAAGTCGGAGAAAAGAAAGAGTAACGAACGAAAACTTATGGCGAGGCCGACTCGCACTCGAGATAACCGATATATCGTCGTGGTATATCTACAGGTATACAGACGCTGGTACCATAAACATACTTTTTATTTTCATGAGAACGCACTCTTTAGCATATACCGTTAGAATGCGCGAGAGTTAAATCCGTATGAATCGTCGAATATTATCGAAGCAGATGTGAAATTCCGAGCGGTTTGATAATGTCCAACATTAGCCTTCCATTATCCGCATAGACGAATGCACAATGCTGTAGGGCTACAATCGTTTCTGACCGGCAAGACGAATCGGATAGCATCTTATCGTGATATAGATCGCGATTCCTGACCGAGCCATCAAAGCGGGATTAATTCTAATAAAGCATTGTATTAAACGGATTTTAATGTTTCTCACGCAAAAGGATATAGCGGAAAGGCGCAGCGGCGCAGACAACTTTGCATGTGTCGGTTTATTATGCTCTCAATTGTTCGTTTAGCAAATTATAATTTTAACGTGTTTTGCGATGAATGGTGTATATAGGTATACAGTTGTTAGTGCATAAAATATAAATATACATAATTGAAGATACAAATAGTTATTAATAATATCTGATTTAGGGACATTTTAATTATTAAAGCGGTCGTAAAAATCAAATTGATATTTCTTCATTATATCCGCCAAGCAATTTCAAACTGATTTAAATATCCATTGTTTAATTTGTGTTACCGAATAGTAATGGATAATGGGTAAACGAAATTAATTGATTCAAAACCAATTATATGTTTAATTAAATTATTCATTGAAATTTATTTTAATCATTATTATAATCGCCATTTTAGAAAAGGATTTTATAATTGAATTATATAGAAACTTATCAAAATATATTACATATAATTATAGTTATAACTGTATATCATTATTTTTCTTTAAACAATCATTATTTCTTATATGATCTAACGTCATATTTATAAAACATGAAACAGATTATCGGATATAAAATGATTTAAAGTCATATTGCCAGATCTTTATTATTTTATAAATGTCATTCTTATATTTCGATGCACGGTCTTTAATTTAATACAAAGATAAATGGTTTTCTCAATAATTATAACAGAAATGAATAAAGTATTAAAATTATCTGCAGCATGCCAAGAATCGGGTGCTTATATTTTGTGTTATTTTTGAAGATAGTATTAACCATTTAACTAAAATTTGGTTGAATGCACCAAATATATTTTGTAAATTTAACAACATTTTGGTTGAATCAGCAAAATGTTCTCTGCGTGTATAGATCAAATAATAGAATTTTATTTTTGCAGTGTAAAAAACCTTATTAAACAGTGTTATAAGCGTTTTATTAAATTAATTAATTTAGACTTAATAATATTATATAGATTTATAGACATGAGACGAAATTAGGTAAAAAGATGTGAGTCAATCTTAAGTGTATGTATATATTCTTTGTTGGGAAACTAATACGATAATATAATATAATATATTTAAATACTAAAGCATAATAAAGTCTTTCACTGGTCGATTATCCGAATGAACAATTAAACAATTATCCACAACGTAAAATGATTTACTTTGTTTCAACTGGTTACATAAATTTTTACGAACAATTTGCTTTCAACGATAGTCAAGAAAGAACAAACTTTCATATTAATAAAACGCGTTTAAAAACTAGTCAGCGCTAAATGAAGTTATTAACTCGAATAATTATTCCGAGTATTTCAATTTCAACACAAATAAAATGATTTCAAATAGGCCGCGTAGTTCAAATGCAAGACTTTTTTAAATAAGCATTTAAAAGCAGTATTTTTGCTTATTACAGTTTTATTTCTCTACGCGCTTTATTTCATCATTCGTGACGGTGTAAAATTCATCTCCTTCAAGAAAGAAAAACGTACTTAAATTGACTAATGTTTTGCAAGAAGCGCAGTAATCGATATATAGAATGTAAACTTAAATCGTCATTATTGTTGCTGTTTTTGCCGCCAGTCAAATACGCTGCTAAAACTCGGATAAAAGCTTTTGAAAGATAATAATCGTGCAAATAATTATATCACAATTATACATTAGATTACTTCATAATGACCTGGATTCATCTACGAATCGTATTGTCATAAATGTATTTAGCTTTTGTCGTAAAGTTATATATGTTGTAATATATATATATATATATATATATGTTTATATAAAACTCGGTCTTGTCTCGTCCACAGACGAGGAAATATTCTTGTTCAAGCAATGCATCAGCGAATGCTATTGACTTACGTAACAAGTAGCGTAAAACCCTTCCTGATAGTCGTATTAAAATAACCATAAATCTTATTCTACCGCGTTATAAACATATTATTTATTTCGTTATACTTTTTCGTACCGTCATAAAAACAACTTACCATCACACTGTACAGTAATTTCAGTTACGATTGCAGTTTCATTAATTATCAATTTTTACTACGATCTCATAGATATTCTAAAACATTATGTTGAATCGTAATATCTATTAATAAAACATTATATGCAAACAAGTCAGACTGCAGTTCATAAAATTTGAATGATTATCTTTTAGCCCATTTTTGCCATTATCATTTTACCAAATTATACATTTGGTTTATCACCAAATGCATTGAATTCATTTAAAACCAGTAAATCGAAGTCATCATTTTGGAAGGCGATAAGAATTATATATATATATATATAAAAGATACTCGTGGATTCATTTTTTAACAATAAAGTCGCTGTTTTGTTATTTTTTACATTTTAACAAACCTCTTGTGATTTGATTAACTAAATATACACTCGTGAGTAATAACAATAACGAAACTCGTTGAAATATTTTTGGATTATAATATTCGAGTTGTTTTTAAAGATACACATTTTTATATTATACTTTTAATGCATTTTCGGACTTTGACCAATATGCGACTTTAAACAATGAAACAATAAATTGTACTTGAACGTTATAACAAACCTTTTGTCATGAAATTTAATTATACTTAACCATTATAGATGCATTGATGTAACATTCGTTCAATAATCTTAAATTTTTCTGTAAAATATTGATTAAAATCTACGTATACATTTAAATATCCGTTCTATTAAATTAGCATAGCCCTTGCCTGCATATAAAATAAGATACACTTTATAATTATTTCGAAGCAGATTGTAATCACAAAAATGTGCCCTTAAAAGCTTCTAAGATAAAGTAACGATGGGTTGAGAAGTCGATACTTCAATCACAGGATTTGGACGGAATGTTTTATTTGCTAAAAGTCGTATTTGATCCCGTGGGTGTCGAGTGGATCAATGACAATCATAATCCGAAGAGATTTGAACCCCGCGAACAATAATCCGATTAGAATGGTTAATAGATGTTTTTTTTTTGCAAATAAGCTTATTTACAAATATTAATCATTAGATACAAATATATACAGCGCAGCCGAATTTTTGTACATAATTTTGCGTGACATGCGCGTTAATGGAATGAAAAATTGCGTTTTATCAGACAAGGGATTTTCTTATAATATTCCACGCTGTAATACGGGTCCTCGTCATTGATCATAATAATAAAAGCTGAATGATTAACTTTGTCGTGGTATTAAACTCAACATATCCTAGAATTCGCAATCAATCAAGCGAGTCTGGACGAAAACTTTTGTGCAAAAATATGAGCGTTTGGAATAGCTGCACGCATGTGCACGTACATCGGAGATATTTAATTGGGTCAAAGTTCAAAACCGTGAAGGTGATCATTAAGTACGAACTAAACAATTACTATAAGCAGCAGCGACAGCGTCCACCATCGAGGTATGGAAGTAAGAATAGTCGCCTGAAAGACGGTAGAAAACAAAGGACCACGCGCGCCTAACTACCGCTCGTACATGTTTACATGTTTTATATGTCGATGTGAACTTCTTTCTCTTTCTGCACGAATACGAACCGCGCGGATCTCCCCTACTCGGCACAAACACAATCGCGAATTCTGGCGCATGTACACCAACAAGAAGGTATAACGTCGAGGAAGGTGTTATGGCTACGCAGCCATTTTGATCTCTTTGCATCCGGGAAGGCTACAAAACTTACTTCAATTTAAACCAAACATTTTCCTCGCGCAACTTTATCTACGTGCATCTGCGTTTCATTTTCTTTATAACAAAAGAAAGCATTGTTAAATAAAACTTGCTTTCAACTTACACAACTTCTCAGATATAACTTTCTACTTATCCTCCCTCCCTGCGTTCGACGCTGTCAAATTGATTATCACATTTATATCAATGCTTTTTGACCGTATACGAGTTGCGCTAGAACCAAAACTATATATATATATATATATATATATATACACATATTCAGTCGGCGTTACAGTCGCGTTGATTCATGTTAATCGTCGTCGGACCGCGGTAAAACGTCCACGAAATATTGTTTCATCCGACGCTAATGCTGCCGATATTATGCGTCTAAATAAAATAACAATTCAGCGCGAATCGTAATAGCCGACGCGTTTGTTTTGCTTCAACGCAAAGGTGTCGCATCGCATAAATCATAGCTCGCAATTTCATCTGATTTATTGCAAACGGATTTAATTAAATGCGCGTTTTGTCACGCGCGCTCCCGGCGCATAAATAATAGAACCGCGCGTTATAACTATTTTCACATGGTGCTGCTTTGTTATCGCCACTTTCACCAATAGCGATCGTCGGTCGATTGATTTTCAACCGTAATATAATGGCGCGGATGGTCAATAAGAAAAAGAAAGTTTCAAGCCTTGACCTTGCGAAAATGAAAACTATTCAGCTCTCGTGTGCATTGATCGCTCGTATATGCCCGATGAATCAAACCGAGAACGTTTTGACGCAATAACACAGAAACGGACATAACTCGGTTTTAACGATGGATTACGAAGTAAAGAAATGAAAAGCTTGATCAACATCATTTCTATACGGATTCACCGAAAAGTTGACTCTGCAATTAGCCGGAACAAGGATTCTTGCGTTAATTCGCGAACAATAATTCGCGTTGATTCGGAGTGAAAAAATGTGAGGCGGCATCCGCGATCGCACACCCAACGTAAAATGAATGACAGTTTACCATGGCATAACCAAGCTTACGCTTTTTACGCGCGCAATAAAAAACGTTAATTTGAATTCTTAATACCAAGCATGACGTCTAACAGTCATTCATCGGCCAATTCTTTCACGGGTCTCACATCGTACCTTTTTTTTTATTATACAATGAACGCGTTGGCATTAACCCGAGAAGAGCAATTCTATACTGACTCACCCTGTGAGGAGCCCGGAGAAGTCGATGCACTGCGGCGAGTTGGTTGATGAGAGGCAAGGTCGCGCTGAAGGTGTGTACCGGAGGTCTCGCTGGCTCCGGATACGAGCTCGCGTATGCGAAAGGGTCGACATCATTCAGATACTGCACCCTGCACGTAAGCGACATCGCAAACTCAACTAGCAACACCTCCCGCGTGTATTCAATTTAATTGCACTTTTAATTCAAAATCAGACCTCCTTCCTGTAAACACACTTTCACGCACGGCTCAGATACATCGCACTGAAATATAAACATTCAAGATTATGCAATTATGTCCACACGCCAAACACCCCGATCGATATTTGCGCGCGGATTCGCTGGAACAACTTTTGACTCTTCGACATCCCGAGTCTTGTCAACGTTGACGGACTCTGATTGTTCTAATTGCACTCAATCGCCGGTTTTAAGGGATCCCCGAAGTTCGAGCTTATTCCGTTTTGTAAATATTTTCATTGCCATTTCGGTTGATCCAATTGATGGTTCGGTTGATGGTTAATATTTTGCGTCTGCCAAACGGTCAACCGAAACCCAAAATGACGAGTCGGATATCGCTGATACGGCATCAAAAAAAGGCATCGCCGAACTCGCAAGCAAAACCTAATATTACAATTTATCGCATGAAAACATAAGATACAATCGTTTTTGATACGGATTTATGGTCGAATGTTTAATGCAAGTAGAACTGGGTTTCTCGAAGGATATGATTTCGAGTCCATTTTTATGACTGGATTTACACGATTGAGTCGAATATTTTTAATTAATAGTAGTTTAAATGAACGATTGACGTGCGCGACGGGAACGATTGGATCGTCGCAAACCGATTATCGGCTTCGTTAAGAACACTGCGCGACCATTCGAACCGGTTCACTGTATATACTGGTTTATTTTCATTCGCGTGACAGAATTCCAAGCGCTTCCTTTATGCTTGACAATACGCGTTCACTATCTCATTATTCTTATTCTATATATTAAATGATTGCGGTCAATGTGGGTCGACACATAGAACCAAAAGAACGATATGACATTGCTTGTGACGTTTAACAAAAAATGCAAATCTTTAATGCCCGCTGGCTTTTTGTTATTGTATTCAACGCGCGGATAATCTTGATTGTAAAAGATGGCCGTTATAAAAATTGTCCAAGGTAAATCGGTGGTTGTAATTAAAAAATTGCAACGCAAAATTCGAATTAATCGCCGTTCCCTTTGCTGTTCGCCAGCAACTTTCATAAGCCATAATGATAAATTTATCAAATTTAAAGTACAACGATTTAAAAACAATAAGATAAGAATGAAATTGAAATATACGAGCGCAAACAAATTATAAGGAAGTTGGTCCACGCCGTATGACCAATCGAGTGAGTTGATAATAAATCAAGCAAGTAATCGATTATGAAACTGCGAATATCATTAACTCGATGGTTTTGTTTCTGAATATTTTATGGAAATACGGACGCGAGCGTGCGAGGCGAACCAAAAACTTCACTTTTAAACGCACCCGAGAATAGGAAACGAGCGGGTTTTTGATTATTTTTGCGCGTAAAATAAAATATAAATATATTCGTAATTTAGTTGATTATAATTATGCACTAAGATTGTCCGGTTAATGTTCCGAAAATAAGCCTCGTAAAGCGTTATACAATTAAGGCAAAGTTCGGAAGGCAAAGCGATCGAAATACGTCGCAATGAAACGCTTTGTGCGCCGCGTTATACAATAAATGTCGATGGATTAAATTGAACGCAATGTTACGATAATGCCCTTTTGATAGAAACGTACAACGGAGGTTGGCTGAATAGCCTTAAACGAAACGTCGAACGTTTTCGTTTCGAAGGCACATCTATCAAGCTCAACAAATCCGAAACTTGTCCGCAAAGTTGGGGTGAAAGATTGCGAGGCGTTATTATTCATAGCACTGTTCTGGAAGCCGCTGCACACGGACGCGCGCGTTTTTCACATATTCAATGAACGTCTACGCGCGTGTGCCCATGTAGACGCATTTCCATTTTACATCTTTATAATTGACGTATCAATGGATGAAAGGATTCATCGCCTCAGTCGCAGAAACGCGTGTAATAATGCAAACTAACGACGAGTCCCGTGTAGCACGTGAATAAATGAATATAGACGAATATTAGCGATAAGGCATTAAATATATTTATACGTGTGTGTGCGCGCGCGAATATATATATTGATAGATAAGATTATGCTTTGTAACGTCAAGTGACCCACGGTACCTGCGGCTTTTTCAGCCATTCCCCCTCGCTAATTAATTCCGTATGGTAAATTATTTTCGCTCCAACCGAACGCGAAAACCTCTCTGTGTTACGCAACGCGTTTTAATTTGATAATTAAATGCGGATGATACATTAAGATAAACGCAGGATGTTGTTCTTGCAAGCCATTATACGAAATTCCTCGTGCGCACCATGAGAAGAATCGCGATATATATAATATGAGAAGTTAACCTGAGAACACGATTTTTAGCGTCGCGCACAATGGCAGGAAAGCTCTCCGCCGCCACTTTAAACTATATCGCAATGCTCGAATCCTTTATCAAGCAGCGGGACAAAAGGTGTCGCGCGTATGTCGTTTATACGCAAGATTGATCGCCGTAATGGGATCATTAGTTGCGTTCAACGCATCGCCTTTTCGAGCGCAATTTCGAACGCCGATTACGCGATGTTTGAATTGCCGTCGAGTAATAAGAATAATCTCGGAGGCGCCGTTTGACAATTCGGCTTAGGCTCCGGAAACGAGTCGCCTTCTGACCCAATTGCCGCGCGGTACGTTACGTAACGAACGGTTAACGGTGACTTCTGGATTCTTAAGTAATTACGGAGAAAGTCTGGCCTGTCCGAAGACAATGCCGAAATTACGTATATTATATCGATTTGGCGAGGGGAGACGCGCGGCAATATTAGCCGTGCCGTTAATTAAAGCGACGAAGCGTAATTTCTCATTCGGCTATAAAAATAATCATACTGGTTTATGGGCCGCGAGATTGCGCTATCGAATGTTTTAATCGTGCTTCGTGCATACGTTATCATACGTGTCGATATGTATCACCGAAATTACAGACGAACTCTCATTATCATGCGCTCAAGGTCTACACTCTGTTGGTATGCAAAGCGTCTCGGCTTGAGAGGCATAATGAGTCTCTCGCGTGTCCGAAAGAACGAGATAGGCCGATTCTCGCGCGGACAAAAACTGGCGAGCTCACGGCGCACGGAGAAACGGCCGGCGTCGCAAAATAAAGACAACGACCGCGACCGATACGCCCAAATGAATCCACGCGGATACTCGTGCGCGTGTGTCCGTGTGTGCGTCAAACTAATTATTGTTATTTGCCGTTGATTAAATATGCACACACGCCGCCATTCACCGCGCTTCTGCGACCTTTATTCAATACCAACGATTGCTTTCGCGCCGAGGGTCTAGAAAATAATGCGCAAATTCGGCTCATTACGCAGCGATGCAACCTCATTTTTGTTCGAGCTTTTGTTTTATTATTATTACTATTATTGGTTAAGATCAATTTTTACGTTCGCCGCAACGCTGCGTTGTTGTTTTCACGGTAAAAACTGACGTTACAGAAATGTCTTATTTCAAGACGTTATATTTATACAGAAGATAATACAAGTGTATTATTATTATTCAATACTATGTCTTTTGCATGAAAATGTCTCGATTTAAGACACTCGTTTCAGTAGTGTGATCATAATAATTAAAAAGAGTAATCCGCGTGGTTGAAAAGTCAAATCCGTCGAGTAATTCCAAAGTAATTTTGAGTCTCGAATTACCGTTTGGACAAATTTTTGTTACAATAACGTAAGTGCGATGCGCGGCAGAAACCGAGGTGGATGTGAACTTCGTATGTGGTGAATACGTGTTTATTTTTATAGAGATCGCAGGCATTATTGATGCGCCTCTTTCTTCTTATTTTAATAGGCTAAGTATTTTCAACGTGACGCGCGAGTACGTAGCGCCAGCGAGGAGAAAGAGCCGCGCAATGGAATGCCTTGTGAGGAATAATATAACTACACCGGCCAAACAACAATACCGGTTCTCTCGCCGACTCGCAACACTATCTATCGTCTACACGTGCATTTCGTCGGTTGCCACGCAACCTATAAGATTGACATTTATCACATGCAAAATATTGACGATTTTAACAATACTTAATGTTCGCATTGTTTTCGATGAAAGGACATTTGCCGTGCCGGAATGCGACGATGCTTGTGCGTAAACCATCGCAAATTATTATTTCCTGCAATTTTCGTTCAAACAATAAATAATCGAAATCGCGTCTCTTAAATGCTCGGCTCCAAAAAATGTGTACATTTGTACGTTTTTCGTCAAACAAAACAATGCCTTTGAAAGCGTTATTTTGCTTCATAATTATTGAGCAAAATATAATAACGTATAATTATAACAATTATTGATTATCAGGAATTAATGTTAAACGTATTGAATAATTATTGATGTACAGCTTTTTGTTTGTAATAATAAAAACAAAATAAAGCTGGTATTTCTGTACACGATGCACAAGATTCGTTAAAAAATTGATAATATTTTGTATTCATATATACATTTAATTGAAATGCAAATTTTAACAGCATGAAACATTCACCGAAATGTTCATGATACTTAAATCAGAAACCAATTATTAGTAATCATAATTATAAAAAAATGGATATTCAAATATTCTGGACTGGATTATTAATTCAATTTTTCAAAACGTGAACGGCAAATTAAAAAAAATTGCACACAGTACAAATCTCTGTTGTTATTTATTAATTATTTATATAATAATTAATTGTTTATTAAGTATATGTATTGAAAACTTCTTATTTGTTTCACTTTGATTAATTATTATTTGATTATGCTACACAGAAAAAAATAATCTTACAAATTTTACCAAACTAGATAGTAACAGTAGGAAAAGTGAGCAAAAATGTAAATAAACATTAGACGATATCATTTGTTTGGTAATATTTGACATATTTTTAGAAGTTTCTAACAATAATTTATCATATTATTTACATTTTTGCCTATTTTTCATACTTATATTATTTGGTTTGGTAAAATTTGTAAGATTATTTTTTTCAGTGTATAATCAAGAATTGAATATAATAGAAAAAAAAATTAAAATAAAACGTATTAAATTGTCTGTTAAAATTACGATCTGCAAATTTAAATTTAAAAATACAACGTATAATTGTGCTTTAATAATATAATAACTGCAATAAAAAAATAGAGTTAATCGTTTAGTCGATAAGAAAATCATTAAATAAAGTATTAATAGAAATTTATTTAAAAAAATTGTGGCACAATATATTGGTACATTGTGCAAGATGCTTTATAATATTTAATTATTTTACATATATATGTACGTATTGAATGAAATAACTATAAAACCACACAATACCATAATTTGTAACCGTAGCGTGGTTAATTCTTCCGTTTCATTTTAGCATTTGAGCACTATTGTTAATTAAAACTGACTTTTGCATCACAAGAAGCAAACATTTAAATATAATTAAAATATTTAATTTCACTAATTTAATTGCAATAACCATAAATTATTTAATAATACTAATTGTAATTATGAAATAATTAATTAATAAGCTATAGATAATATGCAAAATATTTATTTAATACAAATACACAAATTTCGCATTACGAATATATAATAAAGTTTAATCATTGTTCAAATATTTAGATGAAATTCGAATGAAAGTATTAAAGATATTATTTATAATATAATAATATATAAAATATGTATGAATATATCTGTCAACGCATGATACAAGTAAAACAAATTCTCATTAATACATTAATACATATATATTATGTATATATAAATATGATGGTAAGTATATATATACATAATTATAAAGTAATAAACTTTACCAGATTAAATAAGATTGAAAATAGAAAGTCAAATTTTGACAGTTTGAATAATTTGTTGGATATTATGTAATTACGTATTATGTTTTATTGTGTAATGTAACCAATATAGATATGAAAACAATATTTTTTTAAAATAATATATATCAAAAGTGCTTTTATTCCACTAAACCTGATATTTCTTGAATATCAAATATTCTTCAGATTTACATATTCAATTCCAAGTAGCAGAATACTTTAACTTACAGTTATTGTAATTGATTCTAATTAGTTTATAGTTCATTTATTTTAGTAGATTGCTTATTGTGAATTGGCAATTTTACATAATGATGTCAAGAAAAATATAATAGATTTAATGACTGTGTCAATTAAATCCGTAAATTCAGGTTTGCAAGAAACAGTGCATAAAAATGATGAGCATAACAAATGAAGTTTAAATCAATCAATTTCTAGCTAAAATAAAACTTTAACTATAACATATAATTATACATTATTTCTCCAAGTTTACATTAATTAAAATTTCGGTTCCTTTGAAAACATAGATAAAAATTTTCCCTTGATTTATCGATTTCTTTCAAAATTATAACATTTTTCAAATAACTATATTCTATTACTGAATATTATATTTCAATACAAAAGACTCTTCCAACCAAAAGATTTGCTTTGTTAAAAGCCTTCTTCAGTTTCAACTAATTACAATTGCAATTTACTATCGGTGATTGCAAATTTGAAATTGAACGAAAGTTTCAAGACATTTTTCACAGCATAACGTTTCTCGTAGATAACTTTGATGGCTCGGCCGAGCGTCGTCTTTAATAGTAGATTATGTATTCGCATTGTTTTACAGTCAAGCGCAGTGATCTTCTGCAAACCAGCTGCGAATAACAGAAGAGGTTCGAAAGACAGAGAGACGCGTGCGTGAAAGAAGAGCGCGCGTTGGAAGAGCTGCGACTCGAAGGCAGACGAAATGACAAAGCGAGACAAAAGTAGCGTGAAACAAGTTCGTGCTCGAAAGCAAATGAAATACCCTCGGGACTTTGAATCGAAGGATCCCTGATCGTCTTTAACGTATCACGTTATATCAGAGCCGGGATACGCACTTCACAATTTATACACATGCGCGCTTGCGCATATATAGAGATGCGCACGAACTCGAGAGACTGTTAGAAAATAGACCTCGGACAACAACGTTACTGGTTATTATATGCAAATCAGTGCAATTAGATTCAAATTAATAATAATGACAAGTTGCGGCGCGCTTCGAAAGCGTTCGGACAACAGTTTCTTTTCCCCTTTATTTGATCATTTTAGAAAGGATCGGCGTTTTTTCGTTGCTGCATATGTTTACGGTTTCTCCAAAATGACAGTGCATGTTTCTCATTCTGAAACTAAAGCCCAATTTTCTACGTATAATTTTCCTATTCATCTTTTACATCTTCAAAAATATAATCCGATTGATTTATGAGAACAAGGCACTGTGTCATTGATACATTTGTCCTACCAACCAACGATATCAAAATAATTCATTTCTGAATAATTCATAATTGTTCCGAGTCAATGACGCCACTAATGCAACGTTTAGAATAATGAAAAACGATTCAATTTGACCAAACTGAATGTAATTCGGTTTCAGAGACAAATGAACGAAGGAACAAAATTTATTACAATCCGTCAAAAGTTACGAAAATGACAGAAACATTTATTTGCATTTTTGCAAAATTATTCGGCTTTTATTATCCATTTCGGTCAAATTTGCGGCATTATTTTCTTCCGTGCACGTTTCCGAATGCAAACGCAATACAATTGTTGACGAAATAAAAATGAACCGCACGTTTGTTATCTCGCGAATTGAACAAATAAATTTGCCGGTATGCAAAATTCTTGTTCAATATTTGAATATTAAATTCAATATTATTTCTACGCTGTGATGATACGACGCCAGTTCTCGACAAGATTTGACTTACGCGCGTGTGTCAAGAAAACGTTGCCGCGTATATAGTCCGAAGTCAACCAGCATCGGTGCTTTTTATAAGAACGCACGATATCTCGGTATCTATTCAATTCCAGCAGGGATCTATTGTAAATGCTTTGAATGTCCCATAAATCTTGTTACGCAATAAGAACGCTCTATAAATAATTTCCAAACAACAAATTTGAACGTTGACACGATCTCAAAAATTATACGTCTAATATTAAATTTGGAACGAAAATAGGCGGTTTGGCTATTCTCGCTGCGTATTTTTGTCTAAATATAAGTGTATTTATATTCAACGCAGTACGAGAAAAAACGATGCACCAAAGCTTCGTGACGTAAATTTGACAGATCTTAAACCCCGGCAATAAGCGACTAGGAAAAAATAACGCGACGAGTAATGTTACGAACGTAAACTATCGGAACAAAGCGCTCGAATGCAGTGCGCGACTTAAGATTTGAAAATAGGTGAATCACGCGGTGCAATTAACAAAGACAATCACTTTTTTCACGCGCTTTGCCGTGCACCGAAACCGGCGCTGAATTTATGTTTAGTTTTATATTCCCCTCGTCTTGTAATTAAACCACTCAAACCAACGTGTTTATCAGCTCGTGTCGTACAATATAACAGAGGTTAAATCACTCGAAACGGTTTACAAGTCGAAAGTAATGCTATCGCTCGGTATTTATTATTGTTATTGTTATTATTGTAATTGAATAAGTTCTGCCGTTACGAGATCAATAAAACGGTTCGACTTGGATCGTTTAACCGTTGACTTTTTATTATTCTCGTATTGTTGCAAACCATTGACGACAACATCATGATTCGTAGTGTCAGTAGTCGCAGAATTTGTTACGAGTAGTAATTGAGTATTTAAGGTGCAATGAAGAATAATAAATCCGTCTGTTTGCTTTTCGACTTGCAGTCGTACGTTTCAGATTTGTTTGACATTGATTACGAAATAACGACGATGCCAACCCATTAGCATAATTCTTAATGGTTTCATTTTAAGCCGCTCGGGCTAGAATCGGACCAAAAGTGGTTTTGTATGCGAGTCCGTTTCAATACACGGCTGTATAATTGTATACACATATACACACATGTGCGCATCTGTCTTTGGTTTTTTCTGAAAACTCGAATGATCGAAAAGTCATTATCCCAGTCATTAACCGCAATTTCATTAGGCATCCTTGGTGTTGATCGCGTCTATTGTTTTATATAAACAGATCGAGTCAGCTGATACCGGATCTATATATATATATATATATATATATATATATAAATGTGTACATATTTGTGTATAAATAGATAAATATATATTTATACACGTATTAGTGAGGAAACTACAAACACGCGCTTGCTCGAATTGTTTACTTAAATTAAGACGTATCACTCGGTGTTGTTCCAGCAATTCGATCGCAAATATCGTTATTATGATAGGATAACGCCGTCGAGTTTCGAGGAAACGTAGTAGTATCGCGTGCGTAACACTGCACAAGTAATTGGTGGCGATTGCCAAAGCATGGCAATTGACACTGTCGCTGTCAGCCGGGCCAAGCGCTCCGCCGCGGTTCCACATAGCGCGACAGTCAATAAAGTTATTTGCCAATGCGGCGCTGGTTCGCGGCAGCCGCGGGACTCGGCTTCGCCTTTGCGCGTTCTTCCGTGTTAACTGCGTTTCCTCGAATCGACAGCGCGAACTCTTGTAAACGCGGGGTCGCACTGATCCTAACCTTTCGTCCGTTGCTCGGGTTCGATGATTCGAACGTTTCAAGTTACAAAACACCGACTCGAGTGTGCGCATAAACAATCGCAGTGATTTGGCTACTACAGAGCGTCTGCCGGAGTCTGCGCGCCGAAACTGCGTTCGACGCGCAGGACACGCGCTCGGCTCCGAATTGGTACCGGAAGCACCTTCGTCCTGAGGACGGCTCGAACTCACGCGGACGACATCGCGACGCGCGAACGCGTGGCCCCAGCGGGAACTGCGAACCTGGACTAGAAAAGACAAAAATAACCGAAAGCCCAAATCAAATAAGCGAGCGGCTCGCAACGTGCCTAACCTCGCGAGCGGCCGCCGCGACACTGCCGCGGACACCTGTCGGCTGTCGGTTGCGTCGGTGGCAGCGCCGCCATACGGCCGACGCTATCCCTACTGCTCCAATATTCACGGGACGCGCGAAAAAATTGTCAAAAACGGCATCCCGAGCCGAGCGCGGCCGGTCGGCTTTCGGCGCTTTCGCGCGCGGACCGACTTTTGTCCGGCTCTTTTATTTGGCTGCCCCCTGACACGAGCCGTAAAAGCTCCAGCGATTCGGCCGATCGCTGCTTTTCGCGTATTTGCATTTACCGCGCGGCCTTACGATCGCCACAATAATTCACGCGTGTGCGATTCATTAATTATATGACGGCTTCGAGTGTATTGTGTTCGTTATATACGATTCACGCCGGAGCACGCGGTACATGCGACCGACGTGAATCAATTATCACTGCAAATATAAAGAACAAAATTAACACTAGAGTTATTTGGAGGTCCGATAATAACTGCTTTTGTTGGTTCTTGTCGGTTATTTGAATTATTTCAGAACCGTGGTTACTGTCATTTAATGAAAGGAGAAAAGGTACAATGACAATTTCCTTGTCAAATATTATTAAAATAAGCTATACGTAATTACGTACGGAATTCAGTGAACGGTATATAATTTATATTTTGTATGTTGTAATAGTAATACGATATTAAAAAAGTCCGATATAATTATAATAATATCTTCTAAATATTGAATACAGTCACCTTAACTAAATGACCTTTGTTGAGGTCGTTATTTATTATTTTGTCTTGATTGCAATAATCAACTAAAAGATGGTGTTTTTTATTTTTTTTTCTTTTAATAACTGAATACTAAATTAAAAAGATAATACTTTTCACCTTCCGTTTAATTGATTATTATATAATAAATCCATAATATAATAGTTGAATTTAATTGAAATATCATAATGTATTATTATTTTCTAATCATTTATAGAAGTATTTAATAATATTCGCTTTTATATATCCAATATAGTCATATTTAATAACACATTTGAATAATAAAGCATCAGATTTAAATTTTATATATTATTCTCCTTCGTCTTTGTGGACAAATAGTTGAAATTTATTAGCATATGCTTAGAAAGACTATATGTAATTTGATGCGATATTGGTGCGTGACCGGATCAAAGAACAACTGGGCACGACTCACGGGCATTAATTATAACTCTGATATAAAATTTTGTAGGTGGTTCAGGCGACATGATTAACATGATTCGTAGCAACCAAACGATGCGCAGTTTGAATTAACAAATACATTCAAATTCGCTCAATCCTCCAACAATAAATTTACCATAAAAATGGTATAATTGCTCAGCACTTAAGTAATTGTAATACTGTCAATGAAACTTATTTTGACGATTATAATATAGAATTTAACTCGATTCAAGGCAAGTTATAATTATCAAAATAAAAACATTCAAGTTTAGATTATAAAACTTAAATGAAAATAAAGCTATATATATTTTAAGATGTTCTGAATTTTAACATTTTAATAATCAAATATTAATTTTCTTATTAAATTAATTGAAAATCGTGTTTAAAAATTATGTAATATATAAATATTAAATAAATTAACACTTGAATCATCTTTTGATAAGAATAAATTCTTCTTATCAAAACAAAGTTTGGTAGCAAACACGTATATTTTCAATACAAAGAAGTGTCTACATTGAAAAATATTCAATTTTTCAATGAGTTTTAAATTTCAATAGTTTCAAATATTTTAAAAATACTGTATATGAAACCATTAACTTTCAATATACATGTATATTAATCATTTAATACACGTAGATACATAGCATATAGATAATAATGAGGTCTAATTCAATAAATATTTTAATTTATAATTATATATTTCTCGAAAACTAAAAACACGATTTCCGAATTTCGAATTACTAACATATTTGGTACGATTTTCAAAATATAAATTTTGAATATATTATTAAAAACAACACTATAATTGTATGATATCAAAAATAAAGATTTTAATATCCGTGTTATTAGCAGACTTTGCTCAGAATAAATACACGCGAATAATTATTCAGTCTTAAGTTTTTGAATTGATTATACACCTATTCAGTGAGGTCGAACGTGAATTTTAATTATTTTTAAACTTATAAATATAAGTATTAAATAAGCCCACAACATGCACGAACACACGTTATATGAAAACAAAGTATACTTATTATTTTATATACATAATTATCCTATAATTAAATTATGCACTGCAACATAAGCCTTGAGCATTCATTAGCAGATATTTTATGAAGCAAGTATAAATCTTGAAAGCCGACCATTTTGGAAGACCACATTCAGACTATCTCGTGGCTCCATTGGGATTTGCAAGTTCATCGACATCTCTTTTATTTAAGTCTGACTATAGGCATTTTTCTCGTGTATGCGGAACGAAATTTTGCGACGGAAAATTTGTGTCCAACCATAGCAGAAAAGCTTTGTTCTCTTGAGAGCACGTTTTCGAGGGTAACGTGGTGAGAGGGTGAAGAGAAGAACGCTGCTGGTAATTGTGCGGTGAAAAAATAATCAGCTGTCGCAGCACGTACATACTGTACTTGTATACTGTAAGTGCATCGTCCCATGTGCATTGTCGACTCAGCACGCGGTTTAACAAAAACTACATACGGCGGTTATAGTTTCACACACGAAAATGTGTATATTCCATTCTCTAATTCTTTATGTCTACCAAGCAGCTCATTATAATCTTATTGCCCGTCTTTGAATGCAGTTCATGCACAATTATACATTATACGACAACTACATTTTATTTCTTCGGGCTTTCTGTCGATCTAATTTAATTTTTATTATTTTTGAACACCATATCCGTAATGACTTTTTTCAAACAGCAACTTAAAAACGTAACAAATGATGGATCTAATGTTCACATTGCACGGCGCTGTGTCAAAATGCTTTTGATTTATACACTATTTGACACAAAAGCTAGTCTAGGTATATATAGATACATAATACAAAGTCAAAGTATACTTAAATTGCAAAAACAAAAGACAAAGTACCAGAGTGTCGAGGGTGAGGAAGAATAAAAAGCGGACACGACATTATTGTTTTCTACGAGGGGCAGATAACACAGGATACTTCTCATATACCGACTGCTCTGTCTTGTTTTAGATATATCATTTTTATAACCATGCATCACCTTGTCTACCAAAGAAGCGTATTCATTTTCAACAATTACTTTTCGACTCATTAAAAAGTTTTCTGTGATTCCAGCATAATTACAGTCTAATTAGCAATAATGTATCATGTATAGTAGATTTAAAATGATTAAAAATGTTAAATGTATTCAATACTACAGTTAACATAAAATGTTATAGTCAAAACATTACTTAAAAATAAATTTAAAAGTAAATTTAATAAACAATTAAAAATAAATATAAAAACCTATATTAAACTAATGTTTTACCTGTATCAATATTAAAATACTAAATTTATTTAATTTTCTTTATGTTGCGATAAAGTTATAATTAAAGGAAACTTTATAGTTACAGTGAAACGAATCAAACGAACACGCTTCATTAAGCAAACTGACGACTAAAATAACATGCCTCGTAATGAATATAGTATTATTAGATTCATATACTGATAATTATTACAAGTAGAGAAATTATTTAAATCACATAGAATTTATATATGGTCAAGAACTTACCGGAATATAACCATCAGGTTGAGGTCTGTCAATTTCCCTAAAAGTATATAAATATAAATAAATAGAATAAAGTACATATGATCTAAAGTATTTAGTGTTTAAAAAACAATTATTAAAAACTAACTATACCTAGTTGGTCTACGTTGAATCACAGGGGTCTTCGGCGTACTATCGTGAAT
>JABFQC010000077.1:0-40839 GCA_022817085.1 Psilanteris sp. ZL-2020
ATAAAGAAACAAAAAAAAAAAAACAATAAATAAATCAAAAAAATAAACACCAAAATTTTGCCCCTTTTTTTGTAGCGTATAAGTTTTTTCAAATCTTTAAAATTTAATGAAAATTGCACTAAACAGTTAATTAAATTTTAACCAAATACATGGTATTTAAATAAAATTGGGAAATTAATTTAAAAAATATATAAAGTAATAAAACATAATAGACCGTTTATGAATTTCCATAAAAAAAAAAAAAAAAAAAAAAAAAAAGATTTAATGTTGAACATACAGACGCACGAACTCAAAATAAATAGTTTGACGGGTAAATGTAAAAATGAGTTTGCTTTTAATTAATCTCTTTTTAAAATATTAAATTGTTTAAGTAAGAATAGTTTCGCTCGCTGAGCGCAGTTATGCGATTATTTTGCAATTATAATTTGTATGTAGTAAATAAATGTATATTATACTATTTTATGTTACACAAAGTTGTATTTTCAAGAGAAGATATTATACCGATCCATCACACGGATGCATTACTGCAAAGGAGTGTTCGCGTTGATGTTACAGTCTTTCAGTTGACAAAACAAATTTTTGTTTGTATATAAATATTATGGTACGTTGATACATGGCATCGAACCTTATTAAACCATCCAAATTAATTTGCTTTTGTACATTATAACAATTGAATGATAAATAATTAAAATGTTTTAGAAACAGTTTATACGAATATCGGACGGTAATTCATTAATTTGAAACGCGTGAAGATATATATGTACAGGAAAATGGCATTTGATACGACAGGCAAGTTTTGTGTAAACAGTTTATACGAAACGAACATTAGACTAGTTGTCGAAATAAAAACTACATTCAACTTAAAACCCTACCAATACATTATATATTTCCTATTTGATGTATATCTATTTCTGTGTCATTAATTTATTAATATAATTATATGAAACAAAAATGAATAATACATAAATAATGATTACATAAACGTGATCTATTAATAAATTATTTTAATATTATTTTTAGATGAATTGAATCGATTTAATAGTAGAACATTTTCTATTTCTGTGATAATCAAATTTTAATATTGCTGCTGCAGAAATTGATTATTTTAAATTAAATTAAAATGCTTCCACCGAAGCTGATACCCTGATACTGAGTTGAATACCCTTCGTACATAAAAAAATGCATTATTCCGAAAAGAGGTTGCTTCGAGTAATAATTGAAAAACTTGCGATTATGCTTTGAAAAGTAAAAACACGTTAAAGTAATAATACGTAATATTTTAATTATACTTGTTTTGAACGTTTGACTTGCGATACAATAAATAATATATAATAAAATAATAATTCAGAAGAAAAGTTTCGTACTCTTTAGCGTTTGAATGCTTCAAAGTTCTCACCCGTATTTTATTTCAAACAATTTGAATAAGTATCGAATTGTGCGATTTCCTGTATCTATTCTTAAGCTTAAAGTTATATTTTGTTTCTCAGATTTATTTGAAGATTATAGATTGTATAAAAAGTATGGTGGGTTCGCTGAAAGTTGTTGGTATGCGACATAAGTTATTTACACGTCATTTCACAATTTTGATGAATATTACGAATGGAATATAATAACAGCATTTTCGCCTATTTTATTGCTTCAAATTTAGCGGTTCGCTGGATTTATACAGCCGGCTCAGTCTGCAACGATGATTGCTTCTCATCAATTAAGTTTTGAGGTTAATAAAGAGAGCAAAGGCTCGGTCCAAATAGGATACAAAACAGAACGCTGTTTTACAATATCAAAATTATGCAAATAATAACATATTAAACACCGTTGATCACGGTACGATGGTCGTGCAAAAAAGGTGTTAAGTGGATGGCGTTGAATGCAATAAAAAGTTTTTATTTAATTTGCCAAAGTATTAAACTG
This sequence comes from Psilanteris sp. ZL-2020, assembly GCA_022817085.1. Taxonomy (NCBI): domain Eukaryota; kingdom Metazoa; phylum Arthropoda; class Insecta; order Hymenoptera; family Scelionidae; genus Psilanteris; species Psilanteris sp. ZL-2020. The sequence goes on from JABFQC010000077.1 coordinate 1,912, forward strand.
TTACGACAATTTATTTTTTGTCTCGATTCGATGCCTAATGTAAATTGCATTAACGCGCAAAATGTTTTATAAATAACATCACGCGGCTATAAATGCTTCTAAAGCTATTTGATACATATATTCTTTTAACACGTTAATATCAAAAGTTTTGTCACTTACTTTGATGTATTGCTTTTGTGATGGCATTAATACATTACTCGAGCAATTAAATTGCTGGTGAGTAATTACTTAACATTTTCAAAATTATTAATGCAAATTAGATGAAATATAAACATTTTATTTCTATATATCAGGGTTTACGCGACCGTTACCGAAGTTTCGCATCGACGAATTAGTCTAATAAGTTGCAATCGATGCGTGGATCTATTAATATGGTATTAAACTTGGTTCTTCAGTCGAGTTTGAAATATATTGTGAAATTGATTTAATCTGCACTTGCCATTCAGTCCAGACATTTTCTCATTTTGGAAGAATGTTTAATGAAAGATACGCTTATTTGCGTTTATTTATTAAAGTCCAAGCTGAACTACTTGTTTGTAGCGACAAACAAACGAGTTCGCTTAGAACGCCGAAAATGTAATAGTTAAAGTTAAAATTTATATTGGAAAATATTCTCCCATTCTTAAAGAATGCACAGAATCGCTTTCAAGTAATATCCGTGTAATGTAATAATTGTGCATTATAACACACTAACTCCGTTACGTTAGAACCGAAGAACCGCCTTAATGGCTTAAATTTTGTTTAATGACTGACAAAACGCAAACAAACTTGAGACGCGGTGTTTTCTGTAGTCGCCGCTTCAACGAACGAAAAATTTAAATTGTCGCTGACAACGAGGAAAAATAAATGATCAACGGCATGACGTATGCGCCCATAAAAAACGGAATAATTCCTTAGGCAATTTAAGTGTCGTTTCTGTATATCTTTATTTAGTGGCAAAGGTTACTGCCTACGCCGCGCTTGTCGCCCACACGCGCTCATTCTTAGGCCACCATTTTATCTTCCACTAATCATGTTCCGTCGTTTAAAGAATAGCCAAAATTATTTGCATGCTTCTTCTCTTTAGTGCTAGACTCGCGGACGAAAAGCATTAGAGTGCAAGAGTGCGTTCCTATCACACATACTAAATTGCTAATACCATTGATCGGTCATTGTTTCAGTCGATCGGTAAATTGCATTTTTCAATTTTAGAGGTTAGTTCAATTTATTCGGCAACACGTACAAGTTTATTGGGTTAGTTTTTTTTACATTTGGATAAGTTCGTTTTATTTTGTCGTGGTGCTGACTTTTATCGCACGTTAATAACGACGGCTGCAAATAAAAAGTAATACTAATTGAAAGGGAAAATATGTGGATAATAATAATAGTCATTATAATAGCATTATTATATTTGCCTTAATTGTTCGTGTAATGTGTTCGTTTGCTGCTAGTTCTGCCATCAACGGTTCAGGCTGTTTGAAATTTAAACATTTTCTTTTATTAATTTAATATTGATTTATTGTTGTTTAAAATTTATTCAAATGTAATTTATTCACTGGTTCACGCTACAAAACTTTTGTGTGTCATGTGTGTGTGTATATATATATATATATATAATTATATATTGACGTAATTAAATTATATTCGTGGCGTTTATAAAATTTATTAATTTACGTATTTTTAAAACTATTGAGTAATATTTTAGTCATACTGCGATATTTTTATCTTGAGCAATTGATATTTTAAAAACAATTAAAATAGTATTCATTTATTGTCAATTATAGGTATTTTATCTATATCTAAAACGCATACACATATCGTACATTTTGCTATTCGTATGAATATTGCGTTAAAAATGCTTTCAAATATTTAAATTCATCATCATAGGCTTGTGCACAAATTTAATTAGTATAATCAATGCGAAATAGTGTTTATTAATAATAAAAGCGACTTCGTTTCGATGATACAGTTTTGCTAACGTTAATCTTTATTGCAAGTCAAACAACATTGATATTGGTATATATAAATAAACAAATGTTTGTGCTGGATTTAAAAATATATCCGCTGAAACAATTGCAACTAGGTTATTTGTTTTCACGCGTGTTTAGAAAAGAAAACACCGTGTTGCACACATTCGTATGTTTTTACTTAATCACTGTAGTAATCAAATTACATAACCTTGAAAATACACATTTTAAATATTTAAGTGTATACGTTTCGTCTATACGCGTGCAATATTTCACAACAAATTGTAAACGAAACACTGAGTTGCATTGGCCATTTTTGTTACTCGTATATGTCAAACTATGCTCGTAATTTTTCAACTTTTTACTATCAACATTTCGATGTACAAATGAAATATGGTCGCACGATTTGTATTTATGCGCGTCTCGATAAAAAATAGTTTAATAAAAAATAATTACAAACACGGTTGATACTGAACTGTAAAAAGCCGTAAAACAATTCCGCGATCAAATTTTGCTGAATATAATCGCGTTAAAAACAATTTATATTAGTTTTGATAAAACTTTGCGTAAGTTTACGTTGCACAAATTAGATTCAATTATACATTATTTCTGTTAAACAAGTCTTATAGTTTCGTCCATATTATTGCAACGCGTATTAAATTGTATAAGAACTAAATCTAAATCCAATTATTTGCTCTCATTACTGTTCATAGTTAAAAATGTATTATATTTATATTCGGCCGTACATTTAATTCTAAAGTTTGTTGTACATTATTATTATTATCGTTCTGCATATTTAATGGAATTCATTAACCGTTATAACAAACTTTATTTAAATAAATAAATGTATAATTATAAAAGCTACCGTAACCTACAAGTTCGATTCGAATTGCACGGGTGTCAATCACCTTTTTTATTTAAAGACTAGTGATTTTCTTAACGATATTGCGCTGGAAAAATCAAATGAAGCCGGTATAGAACCCAGCGATATATATGTCATGCTTATAAAATATGTAAGTATCGAGTCTTTACATCGCAATCTATTTTGGTTACGTTCTCATCACGACACCGCGATTTACATTCAGAAAAACGTTTCTGTGCCATGCGCCGAGGATATATAATTCGCGTTTCGCGCAGTTTCGGCACGAAATTGGACTCGATTCGCGTAAACCGTTGAACCGATCCCAGCCCAAATCGGGACAGCGAGCGATCGGGTTGATTCAACTCCGCGAGTCGCAGAAGTAAAAAAGAAGACGCGAGTAATTCGCACTGCGCAACGTTCGCAAAAATTGTGACATTGTTGATTCCATCTATGGGCATATGACGGACACTTATTGCCGCGTCTTACGTAACGCGACTGGTGAAGTCATTTGGCTTCCTTGGAGCGCACTCGACGCGTGTTAAAAACGGACGTTTTATTTCTGGCCGACGCTACGCAAAACGTTACGGATATTCATTCGAGTATCGACGAGTACGCCGAAGTTCGATACTTGCAAATAATTAAATCGCAAAAGAGCCGCGCTCGATTCGCAAGTACAAAAAAAAGAAGTCGGCGAACGATGTACCGGGTATGCGTCGTTTTGCGTTATCGACGAATTCCGATTCGGTCCGTCGAATTGCCGTCGCCACCTGAACACACAACGATTACGCGCAGCTATCTGTCGGCGCAGCGATTGGTTCGGGCACTGGGTGCTCGTGTCAAGGCCACGCGGGGCACCCAAGCGGCACTCTAAAAACAAAAGGGGCAACGTCTGGCACGCGCGCGTCGCAGAACCGGTCGCGACTCGAAGCGAAGCTCGGGTCGCGCGCTCTCGGGGTTTCGGACCGCGGCGCGTTTGCAATTATTCGCGCCGGCTCAAGGCCGCCGAAGGCGCGTCACTCGCGCGCGCGATGCCGAGCTCGCGGCGTCTACCGGGTGTCGCGAAGTTTCGCGCGGGTCTCCGCGATGCGAATGGCGGAACTAATGGCGTTGCGTCAACTCGAACGGGCCGTGCATTTGCCTATGCTCGAGCGCGGGCCGGCTTTTTCTTCGCCTCTTTCGGTTCGCCGCGGCCGAGCGCCGGGAATTACGACAATGAATGTGGGAGCTTGAGAAAGTCGACAAAATGGCCGACGATGAGACGGTTCTTCTTACCGAAAGCTGATTTATGTTTATCGAGTGCTCCGACGGCCGAGATTTAATGCCCGCGGAACGCGGGGACGGACGCCCGCGCGCGCTTTTCTCTCCTTTATTACGTCATTTATCGATCAAGCGACGCGACGCCATCCTCCCGGTCGAAGCGGCGAAATTGCGTGCGCGATTGCGAATGGCCATTACGCGCGTCGGTCTATTTTTAGCGCCACTTTTCTCGCAGCCGCCTCCGCCGCGCAAAGACGCCACGCGGATAAGTCACGTCCGGCGTTCGAGTCCTGATTATTTTTGCCGACGGCTGTTAACGGAGACGCCGAGTCTGGTCCTGCTTTACCAATCGCCGCGGTCGCGAGTGGGCGAAGGCCGAGCTTCGGATTTCGGCGCTCCGCGGTCTGCGCCCGACGAGCTCGCGGTTCCAACCGCTTTTCTCGTCCGCGAAACTGTGTCATTTTCACGCGGCGAAATCGACAATCTCAGCCTCGCTTTTGGCGCGCTGCGTCGCCTCAACTTTCAAAGTGTCGTCGGCGTATTGTTGAGCGCGACGCTCCTCGCGGGATGTTATTCACTATTTACAATGCAATTCGCAAAGTGTAACTTTGCTGCGTGCATCACGCACTGACACCTCGCGCGCTCGTATTTTCAACAGGGTCATATGCAAAACTGTATTATCTGTGAGAGATCACGTTATTTGTTTCATTCATTCGTTCATTCATTCATTCATGCATTGTGTAACTTTAAATACAGTCGCTTCTATCGTGCATCCGTGTTGAATAAAAAAGGAAAAGAAACGTAAGAAAAAATCGGAATGATTGAATACTAACAACGGCCGCTAAAATCAGCGCTTCTATTTCGCAGTCCTTTTATTTTGATTATTATTCATTTATGATAAAACGGCCATTATAACGTCGGAAATATTCTTAGCATTTTGGTTTGCTTGAAAAGGAAAAACAGTTCTTTCTTCCGTAGACAATTATGCGCAAGACCAAGTTGGATTATGCCGAGATAATATATTGTGACAAGCTTCGAGTCGGGCGATGCTCGTTTCGTCGGCGAGGCGATTGGTCGAGCGCAAATAAGAAACTTGAACAAATGCTAATCTTTGGCTGGAACCAGCGTCGTCCGTCAGTGCCGATTACAATAACGCCGAGCGCGTAGATGTAATTAAAGCGGCTTCGGCATCGGGCGGTATATTTGCGGCGCGCGGCGCGAGTGCAATAGTGACCCTCGTCTCGAGCGCAATTTCGGCCGGTCGTCTTCGTGGCGCGAGTCTCCGAGGACCGTCGCCCTCAAAATTGGCAATATCGCGCAAGCGAGTGCCGCGTGTGCGTAACGCCGCGAGCGAGCGAGCGACTCGGAAAAGGAGCGCGGGGGTGGGGGTGCGACGCGCTATAGCTATATCGCGCGCGTCGACTCTCTAAACAGGATTGGCCGTGACGCGGACTTTCTGAAAGTTCACCTTATACGCCGCTGATTTACGATTTACGAACGATCGTAACTCCGATTCCGGGAACGCCGTTGTCAAGCCCGCGCTAATCGATAACGACGCCCCTTCGGCCGCTTTGCCGCGCCTTATTGTATCGGCGACCAACTTTTTTCGCTCCGCGCCAAAACAAATTTTCGTCCGGCCAGGACGCGCCAACAGCTGGTCGCCGAGCCTCGACGGCCATTCAAATTACCCTTTCCACGTTGGTTGCGGTCAAACTGATTCCTTTATTGATTAGCGTTGAATCATTCTGGTCACGGAATACAATTTGTTCTTGTTCTTTTTCGCGCCGCAAAAAGTCCGCTTCTCCGAATTCCTATTACGAATGTAGGTCGGCGTTGCACGCACTGGCTCTTGTATTTTTAATACCGAAATGAAGGAAAAGGTTGAATAAAGTGCAGTGCCGCGGAGGCACTGCGGCTAATGAAAAATACCGCGGCTATCAGGGCCGGCTGCTCGGGTCGCTCCGAAATTCGTGGCTGCCTCGGCTGTTTATTTTGGCCGGCGCGGACCCAGCGCCAAAGAATCCCGCCGCGATAAAACCGAGCACGCTAAGGAAACAAGCGGATTAGGTCAAGCCAGATCGATTCGTTCTCGTCTGCGCGCCTGTTTGCCAGTCAAATATTTGCCGAGTTGTACGAGTTTTCGGGTTATACGCGCTGCGTCTGGCTAAATAACGCGCGACTAATTATCGTAATTCGCAAGTCGCGCGCGCATCGACCCAAAGCGTCGCAAATATTTCGCGGACCAGCCGATCGCGCGTTGCGACGCATCGGCAGACGTTATTCCGCGTTATATAAAAGCGGACGGTTGAAAAATTTAAATACTTTTACTTTGCTTTCATTTGTGAAAGTCAAATTAGAAACGGAATCTGCCGTAACGCGTACAACAATTGCTATATGAAATGACGTAGTGTTGCGCGAAATAATTAGCAATATTAAAATACGAAACGGAACAAGCGCTGCCGTTCCAAAACGACAGTGTTCGGGCGAGACCGATACTACCAACTCGGTGATGTTTCTCAATTCGCAGTATGAGTTGAGTTATGTTAATTTTAACCGTGCCGCAATTCATTGCAATAATCTTAATAATTATTATAATTGAATGACATATCTTAGACGCCACGGTGTTTTCAATAGTTGATTTGACATTCTACGAAAAGAAGTTCAAAGCACTATAAAATATTCAGGCCGTTGTCATGTATCGTGATATCAGCGGCAAAAATGTGCCACAATTTGATTTATTAATTGCTGCCACTGGATTTACCCGAACTCAATATTACAGATTTGCGTGCAGCGAGTCGGCAAAGTGGTTCCCGATTAACGGTTGATTGGAAGCAACCGTTTTTGTTCTATTTCGGCGAAAACCAGTTCGGACTTATCGAAATCGCACCGACGCGAGTATGACGCGTCGCGTTTTAAACTTGCACGTGGCGCCGAACGTCGCGGCAGGCTCGATTAATTTGTAAACAACGATCCGCGTTCAAGGACGCGGCTTTGCGCGGGCAGAAAAAATCACGCGCCGACTGAAAACAAAAGTCGATATTATCGGCGCGCTCGCGTTTTTCCGCGTCCCAGTCTGGCGTTTCTTTCGCCTTGTTTTGCACGCTTTACAGTAGTCGTGACTCACGCTTCGTCGGCACGAATGTTCATCGGCGCGCTCGCACGATCGATAATTCCAAGAGCCTCGCAACTGCCTTTCGTGGCGCTATCGCTCTCCGACGAGCCAATATATGCAGCACCGGTTGCATTACTCGGTTAACCGCAAACGCGGCCCAATACAACGCTTACCCGTCTTCGTTTACTAGCCGCGGTCCATCCACCCAACTGTAGCTGGCTTCAGTATTCATGTCGCTAATTCCGATTGCCTTCTCAAATCTCTGCGTACCGGCATTAATCTCCTGCGTTTACTTTAAGCTATTTTATTGCCTCGGCTTTGCTAAAATGCGCGTTTGCGAACGGGTTAACGCGCTTATTCCGAATCCCAAGTTCGCTACGCAAATTGTCTTTGAACGACTTTGAATTATGACGAGTTAAGTGAATCAATTTATGCGGATCCGAAGCCAGGCCCGCGCTCGAGTACGTTCGAAATCTTGATGTTGCAATTTACCTTGCAGACTCGTTGCTGAACGCGAAACGAACGAAACGTTTTTTTCTAATTTACGCTTCCGTTGTTATTAGTATTTTTAATTTAATATTTCCGTTCGCGAAGGTCTGACGGCACCGTTGTGTACACAATACAAGCAGAACCGCCGTACGATTCTTTTAAGGATCAATTAATTATCTGGCATTCGTACATTCTCGACTTTTTTAACGTAAGAAAATATTTTGAAACAGCGATATTTTCGCGCTGACAATTAAGTGTTTTCGCAAAAATAAACTCTTCCCCTTGGACCGCGAGAAATATCTTTTTATACCGTCGACTCATCTCTGACACCTAAAATTAAGTGTTGAATTTTTTATTATCACTTGTATATGAGGAAGAAACTGTAATTGTACTATTAATATATAAAATTGCAAAACATATTTCAACTATTATAAATTCAGATTAAAATTAATGAAATTTTATCCGGTAGCCAAGAAATGCTGCTTTCAATCAACATAATAATTTCGTATTACTTCGTGTGATAGTGAAATAAAATTTGATTAACAATTCGAATAAAAAGTAATTCATTTTTGTCTTCGTAATATTCAAATAGTTTTTTATCTTACGCTACGTTGACATTTAGATATTCATCTGCTCACGTATTATTGTATTTATATAATTAAATAGCAATATACTTTTAATTATACAAATGTACATCGAGAAAATTTCATAATATAATTTGGATATTAAAATATTGTTTACAGTGATTCGTTGAGACACGTACATTCGGTTATGATTGGATAAATAGGTTATCATATTAAATAGTAAAGATTATACAATATGCTATATATAGTATCAATTTACATTGCTCCTATTACAATATATGATTTTAGTAGAGTACACTTTGCAACCTAGTTTAAACAATTTTAATCATAGTTGATCGAAACCCCCGAAAAATGTCCCAAATTATTACGCTTGCTTAAATAAATAACTGCGAATACAATAAAACAAAATTATTAATTTCTCTTGTGTAATTAGTAAACTAAATAAAGTAATTAAACGACATCAATCTGATTTTTCAAAATCAAATTTTCTAAAATTTACATTTCCATCAAACTATATTTGCTGGCATTCTAATGCTTAGAATATCTTTAAAGGATGAATTTGGTCGCACGTAAAATGATACATGTTACGCGTGACATTCGACTGATGAAATACTTCTTCAAAACATACACGGGTACAGCCAGCCTGTACCCAAACTGTGTATCCAAACAATAAATGTTTGACATAATAAATCCTATTTACCGTATAACGTAAATCTCGCAATTAATTGAAAGCCGTATAGTTGCGTCCTCGAACGTAACTTGTAACGAATTTGGCGAGCGTTTTAGCCTAAAAGATGACTGGGAATTGCTGTTAATACCGCGTTAGCGTGCTCCGCGTGTATACTGAAGGATACGTTTTCTCGTCGCGTTCTTCGGCGCGTCGAAATTTTGTTCGGGTGCAAATTCGACTCGATACACCGAAGTTAAACAACGATCGCTTGGGCAGTTTGCTTTCGGAGTAACGTCAAACCTGTTCCATTAATTGGATAGGTACATCGTCTAATTGGATGACTCTCGGTGTCAGTGCGGTGTTATCGATGCGACGCAATCTGCCTCATTCGCGTCACTCCGCGAAACACGTCCTATGCGTTTTGCGCGCCATAATTACGCGCGAACGTAGTGGGTGTATGCTGACAAATATGTATTTATTTATAGGACAAAAAAAATCAAAACCAAACGGAGACAATGCGATGCCTTCGAATTTGTCGGTGGCGCGCAAAACTCGATTTCTCGCGTGCTCGCGTTCAGCCGTCGCGCTTCTAGAATAAATTCCGCAAATTAACAAAACAATGAAACCGCTAAAAGAAAATCCGTTTTATTCAAATTGAATTGTGCGAGAAGGACGTCTGCGAGGGAACGCCCGTGCATATATATATATATATATATATATATATATATATATATATATATATATACACTCGTTATGAACAATTTTGCAGAGGCCAGTTGTTCTTTTGACGAACATTTTTGGGTTACAAAATCGGGGTCTCGGGATTCTGTAAAGGTGTTATTTCGAGCATGAGTTTATTAAGTGTGCATGTATGTGTGCGTATATACATGCGAACGCGGGAGAAAGAGACGTACGTACGTCAATAACAACGCGAAATGAAAGGAAAAGCAGCGAATGAAACGCGACTGATGGTCTTCGAAAGAAAGAGAACTGCGAAACGCGCTGACGAGCTTCACTCGCTGGCGCTGCCGAGTACATCAGTGTTTCTTCGACGCGGTTTATGCTCCGATAAATACGAATGTACTTTGTGCAATGATAGCGTAAATCGAGATGCAAAATATTAACCGCAACGTACGACAAAAGAGATTTAAATTGAAGAAACCCGTGAAAACCGCAGCGCAAGTTTTATTGATTCCTCGCCGCGGCTGCTTGCAAAAGATTTCCATTAATGCTGGCTAAGCGACGTCCTTATTATTTATCATCAACAATCCAGCACTAATGAATCGCGCATTCTGCGGAATACCGTTTTGCTCTGTTTAATTGCCACTGTTTAAATGAGTCGCGATCGTTCCGCGTCGTTTTGCTTTTTGCCCAAACACGCGAGTTTAAATATTTTTGCTTTTCGTCTCAACGCAAAATGTGCTTCAACAAGCAATGAACGATTCAATTATGTTTGCAACACATTTTAATTAAAACTTATTATAAGATAAATGCCGCGCTTTATAGGCGCAATCATTAAAGTGCAAGTTGCGATTTAATTATTTGCTAATTAATTTTTGACATTTCGTCGGCAATACAATTTTGCAGCTCGCAAGATTTGCGCGGTCAAACGTTGTTCGACAATTAAACTATCGTATAGTTAAACATTTTTATTCATTATTATACTCACGTTAATTTCGTTCGTCGTCGTGATTATTCCATCACTGGCAACGCCGTGCGCGCGTACGTGCGATACGCAAACTTGAGGCGATATATTATTTATTTGATTCGCGTTAAAACGATGATACGTTCTTGTATGTTCGGCGATGCTTTAAAGCCAGCGGTATCTCTTGTTCAACATTCAACAGAATGTGCGGATAAAGTTTGATAATTTCACTTTTAGTGTGCTGCTTGCTCTTACTTAATGCAACTACCTTGGATAAATTTATTTTAATGAATTATTTGTCGCGCAGTCGAGAGAAAGGACGTTGATTGCTATGCGGAACAACTGGCAAACGTTTTGATATGGTTCTTGGTTCAAAATCAATACATTATCGCAAAGAAAAATATTGTTTACATATAAATATTTATTTACACACTGTAAAAAAAGCGATTTATCGGTGGCGTTTTTCAAGTTGTTTTGAAACTATATAAACGTATATTATTTTACGCAAACAATTAAAACCTTCTATTTAGCTATTTACAAACATTAGAATCAAAGAACGTTCGAATAAACAGGAACGCTTGAAAAACACCTCACGCTTGTTTTCGCAGTGAATTGGCGATATAATTGAAATATATTTGCCGTACACTTTTAGCTCTGCTAGGGACATATTGGCACGAATTAAGATAGTATATTGATATCAACGTGTTTGTTACAGATAATATGAACCTATAAAACATTTAATCGAGTTTTATCGTAATAATCTTCAGCCGCGGCGAATTATCGACTTTAATTGATGATTTTTGTATTTATGTCGTTGGTTGATTGAATCGGGCGGAAATGAGGGTTTGGCGAGTGCCGATGTCAAAGAAGGTTGCAATAAATAGCGCAGCTTTATTTTAAGGCGGATAAATGTAAATAACGACATGGAAATATATAACTCGTATGGTCTTATTTCTATTTCGCATTTTCAAACCCGACTCGTGAACTTTTGAGCGCGAATCAGTATCAAGTAATTTATTCAATTTGCTTCGTATGCAGTAGTGCTTCATAGAGTTGTTAAACAAATAAACGAAACAGTCGACGCTGAGTTTCGATGTAAAAAAAGACGGTCTATTTCTGTCTCGTTTCTGATATTTCGTTTAGTAATAACGGCTTGTCAAATCGATGAAAATAGATGGCTAGGATGTAGTGGCGTTTTAAAGATTGTTTTTCTCCGTACACATAGGTGCTGACATATCGTGTCGTTCGTATAAAATTAGACAATACCTTGATAAATTATGTTCCGCGTGATGGTGCAGTATTATTTTACAGTGATTGAAGATTGTAGTACTGCAAGAAACGCGTCGACTCAATTCAAGTTGCATTAGACACTGCCGTTATTATACCGATTGGTTTGATAAAATATGGTTTGCGCCCGACAAACATTCGTAGCGCCGCGAATGATGACGTTTCTTCGATCGAATTGTTTTATTTCGCACGAGTTTGACGCGCCGTCCGAATCCGCCGATCAGCTCGGGGCGTGACTTTAATTGACTAACTTTGGCTCGCCTCAAACGAATACAACGCAATCGTTCGTCGAGTAAAAAATGCGCTCGCCTTTTTGCGCGTTATCGCGATATATTAAATCGAAAGCGTAATATATTTGAGCGGACCGTGACAGTTGAGGAGTTTTTGGGTTTGACTCGGGCGCGTATGAAAGATAGCACGGTTTACGGAAGCTAAATCAACACGAATATCGAACGTCGGCGTGACTCGCGTTCGGAGCGAGGATTTCGCGGCTCAAAGAGCATCCAGACTCGATCGAAAAGTTCCGCGGCAGACGGTCCTTTCTCCGGCGCATCGGACCGAAATTAGGTAGAAGAAAATTCGCTGCTCGCAAAGATAACGCGAGCGCGTTCGGTCGGTTCGGTTTCACGTCGGACTGGCGTCGCGGCTCATTCGCTGCAATAAATTGTTCATGCTGATGCGAAGACTCGGTTCGATAATCGATACGGGCACGGCGAAACCAACCAAGAAGACTGTCAAACTGCGTTTCCCAAATGGCCCGTGGCGTACGGCGCTTACTGGAGCATAAACCGGCAGAGCCGGGCTGCGAAGACGAGTCGTTGGGTGGCCGCGCGTGTGCGTGTGCTCGGCTGGCTGTGTGCGTCGCCTCGTTTTAATTTTAGCGCGCAGTGACAAGCGGGTGGTGCCGTTGACCCGACGACATAACCTACAAATATTTCACGCACGTACGTCAATGTTAATCCGCGCCGTGTCACGAACCGCGCGAGCTTAGCGCCCCGCGCCCCCCGCGCCGCTTTCTTCGTTCGCTTCTTAGAGCCAAGAATGTGTACGCGCGCGAACCGTGTATACGGGCGCGCAACTGGGTTACGTTCGGCGCGTTTGTTCAGACCAACTGACATTTTTTACTCGCAGCTGTCCGTGTCAGGCGGGGATTTCGCGATCTTTCGGGACGGAGCGCGGACCCGGGCGTAAGCGCAACCATGAATTTGCCCCGGCGAGCAGTCTCGCCTGACGCTCGGCCGGATTTCGCGCGCAATTTATACATCGCGCCCGAGGAGCCACGACAAATTGCTTCCCCGTCGAACTCCGCGCGCGCGCGCGGCATTTCGATGATTTTTTCGTCGAGCTTTAATGCCTCGCGCTGGCATTTTTATGCGCGCGCAATAATTTATGCAACTTCATTGCGCGCGCGTTTTTTGTTGCGCCGTTTTTGTCGCGTACGTTTCGGACCTCGAATAGTCGCACTCGACCAAATTGCTGCCTTTACAATCAGTTTCTGAAATTAAAATGAAATAAATTCTTTTTTATGGCGCGAATGGACGTATTTTGTACATATTCGGCAAGTACCCGTTTTGTAAAAGTACACTTTTGTTCAGTCGAATAAAATTTTTTTTTTAATTACTTTTTCAGCCCTCGAGACAATCGCATTTGTTTGGATAACTTATATCAAAATAAATGTCACCGAACGGCGTTCGTAATATTGATACATGTGGCATCAACTGAATTATATAATTAGAATTAATTTCATTTGGTAACGTATCTGTTACGCGAGCTAAATAAAAATGCAACAATATCGACTGTTAGACTAATAATTATTAATAAAATTTTATACCATTTTTATAACCACGCGCGCAATTGGCACTGTAATTTTGTGTAAACATTTTTTAAATGCATAAATTTTTATGCATAAAACAACAGAAACATAAAGAAAAACAGGTTTTAATATCAAGGAACAAAATAATTGTTAAATCGTTAAACATTTAACGAACAAATATAATATTTGTCTCGTTTTTATATATTTATAATACGCTTATTATATAGTTTATAAAAATTTTACAAACAATTTTGTTCGTATTATACATATATAAAGGAATGTTCTAAGGAATTTCGAGAGAAAATTAAATGTTTTTACTCGCCTGTATATATATATATATATATATATGTACGAAAACTTACAGTTTTATTAGTCCTTCTTATATTTTATAAAAGTAACACAAAAGAATTCCAGACTAATAAAGTATATTATGATAATCGTATTCTTCTCGTACACATATTATTTATTACAAACGCGTGGATGTCGTTCTGAACTAATTCGCTTTACATATATAAAATGTAATGCTCTTTGTACATAAACGTATTAGGTAAAGTACATTTTATTATAGATTTATTTGTATTCCAAATCTTAATTGAATAAAGTAAGAAATAATTAAAAAAATGGAGAAAAATTTGCAAACGTTAAAAGAATGTTTCATAATTGATATTTATTTATATAAAGATAGCGTACTATATATATGTATACATAAGAATACATAATGTGTGTGTTTATTGCATTCTATAATACATCGTCTATCGATTTTATTATACATTCAATAATATGCCTATCGTTTTTGCACTCTACTTTCAAGTTGTTTAAAGATTGATTAATTTCGCAAAGCAAAGTGTGAAAATGATTCGAAAGTGCAGAGATCCATAATTATGAAATAAATGAATCATAACTTTTTCGCGTTGTATTTCGAAACTGTAACTTGAATTAATAGAGAGCAATAAAATTTCATTAATAAAATTGAAATCCAACTTCACTCCTGCGAATAAAAGCCACCGAAAACACAATGAACGACCATTGAGCGTATTTGACTTATTAAACTGGGGTTTGGGGGAGCGAACGACACACCCGTATATAATTCACCATCCTTGTTTAAGTATCCTATCTTTATACTCTGGCATAAAAAATCATCAAATTCTAATTCATGAAAATTGTTGTTTACGGGTCGGAACTGACTTTGTTAACGGCGCCATTTTTTACTTTGTTGCAGAACGTGCTTTAAGTTAAGTTATGTATTCGCATGGGCGGTTGTACAGTATTTTATTCACAAGCGAGACAAAAGAGCGATAAAGCGCGGGACACGTTCGACAATTGTTAAATAAATTTGATTACAACATCACATTATAAAAATGTCTATCAATGTGCTAACAAGCGGATCAATTTGTTTACGTTTCCTTCGATTCCCACAACAAGTACCCGTTCTCACGTCGGGTGACCTTCGTTGCAGTCTAATTAAACAGATTAAATTCAAACTTACGAGCGTTTAATGAATCAGAATCGCCGCTTTAGTTGGCGATTACGCAAACCGCGCTTTTGTATCAAAAGAAGCATTTAAACGACTGACATAACAACATCCGAGGTTTTTGCGATGAGAATTCTGTGTGCTCAGTCGCGCGTGCGAGGCAGAATTAACGTCGTTAAAAAATGCAAAATAAAATTCTAATGCGCGAAACTGTAACGCAATATCCCGACGTATCGACGAAATAACAGGAAGGAATACCCTTATGCGAGTACATATATATATATATATATATATATATATACATATATAAGTGCAAACAGTGGTTACAAAATACACAAGTTTAAAGTTGAGTGTGAGAAAACTCGAGCAAATGTCGAACGCGAGGTACGCTTCGAAATGAGAAGCCAGAGATATATATAACTAAAATAAGTATCGCACTTTTGCTCAACTTGAAGCGTTATTGAACATTAATAAAAAAACGAACCAAACGAAATGCGTATTAGAGTCGGGCAAACGAATGAATAGGTCATGTAGACATTTCGCGAATTGGCTCAACGGTTTAATTCATTTGAACCGGTATATACGTGGCTGAAATGATTTGTCGAAAAAATCTTGGCCAAATATTGGCGAATTTGTGTTTTCGAATGGCACATTTTTGCAATTGATAAACTCAATTTTAGAGAAAAATAAAACTTCGACTCTTGGCGTGTTATGATTAAAACTCAATTGCTCTAATAGCATGCAAATTGAATTTAATGCGAGGGAGCGACTATTATTAAGGGACGACATAAATCACGTCTGGTTGAACATTCGAATCAACGATTTATAAATGTAATTTTAATTGAATGCATTTTATTGTGCGAACTGAAAGTCGTTTGTCGATCGGGCGTTCGCCATTTTATATCGCGACTGTTTCTTCTTTCTCGCCGTTCCGAGCGAACAATGCCACGCGGCAAATATAATATAATATTACGCAACGCGTGTTTTGCGGAAAAAGCTTTCGAATTAATTAGAAAATTATTGTAGGGCGCGCGACGCCCGGCGAGGTCTGCGGACGTCGAAAATGACACGCCATCGGTGAGCGCGTGTTTAATGGTCTGTTATCTGCTCGGAATTCGTTGCCAATATTAAGCCGGTATTTCTAGGAAGCGACATGCCCAATTATCAGACTGCTTTGGCAGATGTCGTCGCGTCCTCGGACGCGCGGCCGTGGTGATTAGTCGGTGCTTTCCTTTCGACCGCTCGACGGCTTATCTTATCCGCTGCGCGCCGGAAACGAGCGCGTCTTTTTTGATTCGCATAGAAACTAAAAGCAAAAACGAATAAACGAGCGAGGCGAAAGTTTGCTGCGCTCCATATTGGCTGGCCGGCTAATATTGCTTACGACTGGTTTGCACGGCACGAGCTATCGCGGTACTTTCATCGGACAATGTCGAGGCTGTCGGTACGCTGCTCGTTAAAGCCGCGATAAAGATCCCGTATGTACGTATACGCACGTTCGCGATGAATTCAGCGATTGCCGCCTCGCCTTTATGTACTTCGCGAGTCGCGTTTACGCGCTCTCCAACGACTTTCCAAGAGCCGTACAGTTTTGCTCAAATTCAATTTATTGCGCGATCTGTTGATGGCTTTGTTAGTGCAGGTATAAAAATAGATGGCGCGCACAGGTGTGCGTGTGTGTGTGTGCGGGTTCGCGCGAACGCACGTCGCCCGTCCGCGGACAAATTGCACGATTTCCGTCCATTATTAATACTCGATACGACCGAGTTGGAGACGTTCTCCACGAATTTATCGCCAAGCCATTTTATGGGACAGTTTGCGAAGTTTGCGCGAATTCTCGATAATATACAATTATTGGTTACGTACCCTGGGAAATAAATTTGCGATTCTTGCCGAGCAAAGTGACAATTTCAGTTTTTCCATCCCGAAAGTTTGCGTCGCCCGTAGTCGCCGCGTGCGACTGTTGCGGAACTTGAACGAAAGTGCGCTAATACTCGCCCGAGAAGTTTCGTCCTCAAAATTATGTCACGGCTGGCAAGCGCGGCATAGCCCTGCGCCAACGGCTCTAATTTGTTTTGCGCCGCGCGCAATTCGACCACCGGGCGTTCGGCTAATGATATGCGCGAATCGCGGCCGTGCGCGCGAGGCTTTTCAAAATCCGGCTTATTAATCGCGCCGCCGAAGACAATTCGGCCGGCGAGTAAAAACGAGTTATCAACATATTTGCGGCGAATTACGCATAATAACACGTCTGTAACAAAGTGGTTGCTTTAATAATGACAGTATTAGCGATCGTAACGCTTGATAACGCGCGCGTATTGGTAACAAAAAGGCGAACCGTGCTGATAATTACAGAGCCAAGCAGTGCGACTGTTATTATTTTTGACCGCAAATTTGAAATTCAAATATTCATTGCAGTTTGATTGCTTCTTTGATTGCGCAAGAAAAGCGCGCGCCTCGGAACAGGGAAAACGTTTTATCATCGTTTGAAGCGAGGAGACGGCGTCCCCCCCTCCCCCCGCCCGAGCTATATTCAATTTAATCGTAACCGAGAGCAAAAACAGTCTTCTTATTCCCGCGTCTATATATAGGGACCGAGTTTTTGCTGGCGGCGCTTCGCGCAGTCACCGGCACATTCATCTAACAGTATAGCCAATTTTTTGTCCCTCGCGTTCTCCTTCTTTTTGTCCGCGTTTTTGTTCGTCTCTTTTCAATGAACAAACGCAATACAGAGTTATGTGACTTACATATGCGATGCGGCATTGTTTGGCTTCAATTCGTTTTGCTCGGCTCGTTTCATATCTTTGCAGATTATCGTACCTCCCGCTCGATTTAACAGTGTACATATTTGGATGGCAAAAATGAGACTGCAGTGTGGAATTAAATCAACTTCGGTATAATAAAAAGTTCCGCGCAAATTTGCGCACGTTAATTGCGTTTTTTGCGATAAGTTTTTGCTGAATTGCCCCGTGTTGCGGGTCTTACCCGAACGCGATATCGCTTTTCTTTGCCCGCTGTTTTTTGATCGCAACAAAAACGGTATTTTTTTGCGTGTCATATAAACAGCTTTTGTAAATATACACAGACTTAGGACGATTCATTTTTTGTTCCCGTGCTCGCGGGTAAAATTAGTTTACGTAACAGATCGCGACACGCGCGCGCTCGTCGTGCGTTCTTTCGGCGCAAAAACGTGTGTGTTTATATATATATATATATATATACACATACACATATATACGCTCGATGAATTTCGCTGGTTCGAACAAATCACGAAATTCGATCGACTTTATTTCCGAACCGATTACGCTGACACTGGAGCGCTAGACTGTACTTGGACGAAAGTCGAATATATTCGGCAATGCGCGATTCCGTGCTTTTTTCAAATTAAACTCAGCTCGCTGCGCCATTTCTCTTTCTCTTGTTTTTTTTAATTTTTTTTTTATTTAATTCTCGAAATTTGGAATTCACGGCAGCTGCATTAACGGCGTCAAACGCGAACATTATATTACGGTATATCTTCCTCCTATATGTCTGTCATGCAATATCGGTGAACTCTATTACAAACTTTCGCGACGGGATGTTGTTCCGAAAATTGAAATGAATCGCGCACTCGTTGTGCAGAGTTTACGAGGTTGGCCGGTTCTTCATCAGCAGCTATTCTTGTGAAAAAAAAAAAAACAAAAAAAAAACAAAAAACAAACAACAACGAAATACAAGCAAAAATGCGAAATTGCGCGAACGTAACTTCCGTATCGCGTCGCAGTAGGTTTGTATGGTTTGCGCGCGCGAATATTAATTACGCGCAATTACCGAGCGAAAATCAAAACGTAAAACAAAAAATAGAAACTATACGCGGAGCTATTAGCGCGGCGACGTGTTGTTTTCGTTACCTTTCATTGCTCATTAATACAATCACACGCGCGGTTTTGCTCGACGCTGGCGACCGAGCGCGTTCGGCCGGTCGTCGGCAAATATCCGCGACCAAGATCTCTGCCCGGCGGAACGGCCGACTGTGGCAATGCGAAAAGTACAGCGTTTCTCCAGATGGCACACTATCGCCACGTTTTTCGCAGCAAGTAGACTGTGAAGTCTGCGCTCGAACGCAGCGATCGGATTCCCGCGCAGGTCGAGCGCGACGGGATTGTCATCCCGAGCTTTTTAACCCGAACAAATAACGCACACAAATTGGCCTCGCCGACTCGCGGAGCTCTCCCTTTTGACCGCCTTATCTGACAATTTTTCATCGCAATTTTGAGCAAACGCCATCTATCATTCTGACGGACACGCAGTCTTATCAAACGGCATCTAAATTTTAACGTCACCATATGCGCCCCGGCCGACTCCCGATCGCCCACTGTTTCGCGCATTTATTTCTGGCCTGCTCCGCGTTCGGTTTCGTCGCTCCGCTGTCGCCGTCTCGCTCGCACTTGGCGACATGAAAACGAGCGTACGACACTCATTAGCGCAATTTACATAATGAAGCGACGCAAACTGGAAATATGTAAATATTGCGATTTTAATGCAGACCGACGCGACAAAGTTTCACGCGCATCGCGACGCGAAAGCCGTGGGCTCGGAGAGTGAGAGAGAGAGAGAGAGAAAGAGAGAGCGATCGAATGACATTTTAAATACAAAAAATCGGTGACTGCGGTTGTCTAAACGAGCGGCCAAAGGAACACGAAACGCTACAAATTATTTACGTTTTTGCGAGCGAAAGAGTGTTTGCCGCGGGTCTCGGAAAGTCGTGAAACGAAGCGCGCGCGGTTTGAAGGGCCGACAGCTAATACGTACAATTTTCGTTCGTAACGTTGTTAGCGCCGGCGTCTGTCATTAGATTATTTCGCAGCGGCGTCGCGCAAAATACGGGGCTCGCGCGAGCGCATGATATCACATATCTGCTAGCAAGCCCGTTCGCATACATATATATATATATATATATATATATATATATATATATATATATATACGTGTCGTGTGATAGTCGACGAACGGGAAGCGAGTGTAAAATGCGCCCGGCGCTGTCGTTTCGTTACAGTCGATTGAGGAGACTCGATTATATGCGAGCGAAGTGGTTCGCTTAGCGCGTCGCGTGACGCGCGTTCCGTGAAGCGCGATATCGATAAAGAAGCTGATTTTTAACATTTCCGACCGACCGCTTGCGATTTCATACACCGACGGACAATAACACACACGTCGACAAAAAATCCGTTCCAAGCACGGTCAATTAGTTGAACGAGCGTGACAGACAATGCAACCGCGCTGCGAATCGTCGCCGCGCGTTTTCAAAGAATACACGCCGTCCGTTTTAATTAGATATATTATTTGTTCAAATAACATAATCTGCATTCGCCAAAGCCGCGGCGACGCGGAGCTTTCGATTACGGTCACAAAAACCGCCGCGCAAACGCCGTTCTTTGCTTTGTGCGCCGATTAATTATGAAACGCGCGCGTCATAAACGTATCGCGTCTATGAATGTAACGAAAACGAGCAAGAAATATGTAAATAATTGGACGCGTCCGGTTGTCGCGGTTATGCGGCCTGCTTGCGCGTAACTATGATCCGATTACTCCCGCGTCTCCAAGTTTTTAGTCATACAATTAAAGCAATTTGTTTGCATTCGGCGAAAGTAGGAAATATTATTTCAGCAGCCGATTCATTCGGATGGTAATTTGTGAAATTTGAAATGAAAAATGGAATGCTAAAAGCAGCGGGTTTGTTATTATCTCTCGGGGAGTTTGAAACGAAAATGGGAAAAGACGAATGTCTCGACAGACGCGGTGCTTAAGCGTAGGCATTGTTTTGCGGCCCAACAATGGCGATGATCAGCAGCCGTGGAATAAATTAAAAGTCAAAATTAGGCAAATGACGTAATAGAAATGGCGCGAGCAATCGTGGTTGATTAAATTAGGTAATTGAATTCCGGCGCTGCAATTTCGGTCGTCGCGAGCACCGACGCGGTGCTTATCGATTTCTGAATCATTAACCGATTGGCTGCGGCGCGACAAATTGGTCCGGGCAACCAGTCTTCGAGCGTTTTGTCTGTCAGTTTCCGTTGAATTTTTCTAATCCCCTAGAAGCGTGTTTCAAAAAATCTGCCTCGCTTAATAATTGAACTTCGTCCGCGGTAATCGTGCATTTCGGAATAGCAGCAATTTGGCCGAAACCTGAAATTGAGTTAAGATAAGAGCGAGTTGATTGGATAATTCGCAAGCGCGGATAAATATTTAACAACACTCTTCGCTTTTGCGAATTATCGCTACGCGTTTTTGACTCGAGACGCCGCAAATTAGTAGCGTTTGTTGGATACAATCAAAAAGGTTCGCAGCGGCCGAAAAGAAAACGGACGGTTTTTGTATTACGTTGATTTTCGGAACCGCGGAAACAATTGCTTTAATGCGCGTTGTTTGTCGGAGCGAGGTCCTCCCCTCCAGTCGCGCGGACCAATTTATCGTCGATGAATAGCAGATTAATGTTGAACGTGAAAAGCGACGAGACTTTGAATCCCGCGCAATTGTCCGAATTAATTGTTACGGAGCGCATTAAGTGCCAAACGATTTTATAGCGAGCCAATTATTCAATTATACGCGAACGAAATTACGCCAAATGGACGCGATTGGTGCGCGAGCGGGCCATCGACCATTAGATCGATAATTAATGATAATTTCGAGCCGCGCGGCAAAACGCTCGCGTGCTCGCCGACACGCGGCGCGCTCCGAATCAGCCTTGAAAACTATTTGGCTGATGAATAAAGGCTCGGACGCTGCTGGATTTATCGACGTACGACTAATCCGGGGCTAAAGTGCACAATCGCGGAACAAAGTGTGGCGATAAATAAGCGTCTCGGCCATTAAAACGGCACTTCGCTTCACAGTCCGAGCAATCTCCGGCAATTTTTCTGAGTGATTCTCAAAACCATTGTAACCGCGCTACATAATATATACTCCGGGCTGGATTACCTCGGCCGGAGACAAAACGGTGTCTCGCAGAAGCTTCGTAATCTTTAAAGAAAGCTTTCCCGAATGTCACTTTGCAACGAATCGGTTTTGCGATTCGCCCAAATGTCTCGGCGCTCTCATTCGCCGTGCAATAAATGATTTCGAGAGGTATCGCTTGAAACCACCCTTTCAAATCCGCTCGAGGACATAATACTTCGCAACTGGACATACGTCCCGTAAGTTCAGTCGCCGCTTGAAAAACGACAGTCGTTTTGATATAAGCCGCTTACTCCGGCAACGTGAAATTACGATACAGTCAATTCCTTTTTTGACTTTGAAACATCTCCTTTACCTAGCGCGCACTTATTTCCGATCTTCCAAATATATTCCGATAGGCCGATGTTTTCAGTCGAACAAACTTACGACTCATTTCCTAAATTGTTCCGCTGTAATAAAAATGTAAAAAACGCGACCTTTGCGTAAAATTATGATACACGCTTGCTGTATTTCTAACGCTGAAAAATGTATTACGCCAGCGAACATGTGTCAACTGCATATATAAAATGCTCAAACGCGTACTTTCTTTTATGCATTGAATTATTAGAATAATATGCCGAGCAATTTTCTATTTGATATAATGTTATTATACGTAAAATGCGATTGCGCCCGAGATCATCAATAAAAGTTGAAAAAGAGTTGTTTGTTGAAAATTTATTTCTGTTTGGTTTCCGGTAATTTGTTGCCCTTGTTTTATAATTATTACCGGTCGAAATTAAATTACTATATATATATGGCAGTGTTGTGCTGATGCATCAAAAATGTTTTCTTTACCATTTTGCATTATTCTGCAACTTTGCGGTTATTATGCGAAAATTTAAAACATTAACAGATATTGTCGTCTTTTTTTTATATAACTGTACACTTAATTGCATTAGGCATGAAATAAATAATCAGTTGGATTGATAAAAACTTAGCTTAAAAACTGTTATTATTAAAGACAATTATCATTGTTACTTATATTGCGATGTAAAAATAAATTTTTTTATAGATGTGTTAATTAAAAAATAATCTAGCCTGCGCAAACAGAAATCAATTTTCTCGCGTAACATCAAACGCATTTGTCAAATACTTTGGGGAAAATATTCCCTTATTTCGTGGAATTCTAAAACATAATAATAATTAATAATAATCGTGATTAACATTTTACGTAAGTCGCACTTTGGCCATCTGTATATCGCCTATTTTATTAGTACAGAAGTTTGGACTTAAATTTGGATTTTACATTATTGTTTATTCGAAAAGTTTGTTAATTTGCGAATCTACTTTAAGTTTGGTATCCGTTCGGTACGATTTTCAAAAGTCCGCGTAAACAGGGTTTTCCGAAGACATTTTTAAAACTTTTTTGTTTCATTTCTCTCGCTCGTCTTGAGTTTTCCTTTTATCATTGATCAATAAACTTAGTTGGTGAAATTCGAGATCGTCGAATCTGCTCATAGAAAATAACCTAGACACGTTCTCTAACCAAGAAAAGGGAGTTAGTCGAAGACTCAAAAACTTGCTAAACTTCGCAAATTGTGATTTGTATATAGAATGTTCCGCAAATTAAGTTACCTTTGACAAGTTTATTTTAATATTAAATTTGATGCATTTAATTAGTTGCGCATATCTCGCATAAAATATCATAGTCTTTTTATATTGACGAACTATATATTGTTGGTCTAATAACATTGTACAAACTATTTTAAGATTCCGTTAAATCTAATTAACTATAATTTGCTTAAATTATATTAAAATATTTTCACATTTTCAAATATAAATATGTAAAATATGTGCTCCGAAAATGTTGTACTAGAATTAATTATTCTGTTTATTTTTTATCTATATATAAAATTAATTTATTATAACATTTACTGGCCGTTATATGGTTGTAATAACAAATTCTTAGTAATTAAAACAGTTGTCTATATCATTATTTTCAATGAAATATAGATTTGAAGCACTCTCTATTATGTAGATCCAATATTTTAATATTATAAATACTTAGTATTTTTAATGAAAATGAATGATGAAAATAAAGGGAATACTTTATCGTTATTGTTTCAAGTTTCGTTAATTTTTTATGGTAAGTATTTTAATTCGGTTTTTCTGCTTCAACATGATTTTTATTCTAGTAAAATGTTTAATTAATTACACATTTATTTCCACGTTTAAATAGAATAATAAATCGAATATTTTTAAAGCTGCTTAGTTTACAGATCATTATTTTCGATTATAAATTTATCAAAAATACTCACGTACATATGTGGTAGGATTAACGTGTTAAAGTTAATACAAATGTTTAAATTTTTAAGAGCATTATTATTGAATTATTATTCAACCTAAAACGCAATATAATTGTAGTTAAATGAATCATTCCAATTTGTAATTGTATAACTATTAAAACGAAACAATAAATAACTAATTAAAAAAGTAATACAAAACGCAGAAATGTGATATATTTATAAATTGTCATGAATTTGATGTAATGCTTTCGACTAAAAATTATTATATAAAACAGTAATGGCAATTATTTGCATGATTTTTCAATTATATTCGGTTTCATCGTCATTACTAAATGTGTTCGACATTTTTATTCAACATTCAATGCTACATTGACGTTACTTTAATATTATTGTTAGAGCTAATAAATAATATTGTTGACTTGAAATCATTATATCATAGTTTATTTACGTACCAACGAATTTAATATAATCAGTCAACGAAATCGTTATAGAGTACTTATTACAGGAAACCATTAAGGTAATTGCAAATTGTGTTCACTTTACGTTACCTTTTTATATTTCAATTATTCAATTGATTCGTTTATTCAAGTTTCGAAATGAGTACATTAACAATATTTGTGGTTATTTATTTTTGCGTACATGGCTAACTGGTACTCAGTTGTATTCGGTCGTTAATTGAAACGATTTCAAGCTGTTTGCGACGGGTTCTTTTTGTTTTGTTATATTAGGATATTATACGAATGTTAATTGATTTCGAAGGTGGACTGAAGAAGGTGTGTAATGATTTGCAAAATTAGTTAATACAACACGACCGTGAGCCCTAAGATGGTGTTTTTGGTAGTTGGTCGTGGTCGGATAATTTAACACACGATGCAAATGTTTTTTAGTGCAAAAAACGTCGCGAGGGGCCTCACTAACGTAATAAAGTGTGCTTGCATTGGTAGAAACTGCGCTTTGAATCTGACCTTGCTTTTTGCTATCATTCCCTTGTTCCTTTAACTTCTGTTTCTCTGTTTACATATGAACATGGAATATATATTTATGTATAAGTGTGCATATATCTGTATATGAACATATATATTTATATGCACGACCCACTCATATAACAAACATACAACCACATACACGCGTAATGTAAACTCGTACACCAACACACACGTGAATATGTATATATATATACATACATATAATTTTGCATATGGTGTGCCAAGTACACCGTACGTATTTTTAAAACTGAGTAAGGTAAACTGGAGGCTCTCTAAGGTGGACGAGCAATCACGCGTCTATTGTACACGTTGCAACCAAAGACCACGCTGGGGAGACTCCACTACATAAATTTGCGCGCACATTGATACACATATCTAATCAATCTATCCGTACACGCACACGCGCGCACACGCAAACACAAATATTTATATGTATAAACATACCCGTACAGTTTTTGCAAAACTAGAGAAAACAAGCTACTTGCATTGGCAGTAACGCGACTTTTCGCTTTTGGTATGTTTCCAGAACAGAAGTACCGGAAGCCATCCGTGGAAGGAGCCAGAAGAGTGCCGAATAAATGACGTAAAATCGAGAAGAACGGAAGCGACGTCACGCTAACTCGCAATTTCTCCCCCTCCCCCTTTGCCCAACCCGCACCCGTCCTAATCCGACTCGACCTTTAACCCAGCCTGTATATCGCTTCTGCTATCTCTTTTTCTGTCTTTCTTTATCTTACTTCTCCGGTACTTCGCAAACTCTTTTACTCGTTGGCCTCTTTCTTTGATTATCCTCATCTTTTTTCTCCGTCCGAACTACCTCCACCTCATCGTCAACACGCGGAACCATTCGACAAAGCAGCTGCGGAAATTACGATCTTGTCTTTGTCTCAAACTCACTGGATCCAGATATTAAGGTGGCAGCGTGGTAGCTTGAAGAAAGCATATAAACGTGTGTATATATATATTTATATATATATACATATGCACATGTTCAAATATATATAGATATATATATATACATGACGGCCTGATAACCAACCGCTCGATCGGTCGTCAAAGAAGCATCTCGGCGAATCAATTGACGAATTGGACCCAGAAAAGCAAGAAAGGACTGTCGAACGTTTTCGAAACCAAAGCTTCCTAAGTCGCCAACGGCGCCGGGGAATACGCCAATTAAACAACTCAATAGCAACGCAAGGACATCCGCTTTTGAGAGGTACACATTTTTAAAAGACCAACTTAACACAGCGGTTGACTGATTCCTGGATCAATTCGGTGGTTCCTCTTTGGCTGACAAAACCGATTGATCCGAGAATAAGTCACGAGGACATTTACATATAAACAACTGGTGTTGTTCAAAAGATAAACGTCGCTGCGAGGACGGGCAGAAATGGCAATGGTCAACATGAACAACCTACTAAACGGCAAGGACTCGCGGTGGCTTCAGCTCGAGGTCTGCAGGGAGTTTCAGCGCAACAAGTGCACCAGGCCCGACACAGAGTGCAAATTCGCACATCCTCCTACAAACGTCGAAGTACAAAACGGACGGGTCACGGCCTGCTACGACAGTATCAAGGTAAATTCACTTAGCGCACTTATTCTCTATATCTCTATCTCTCTTGCGTTTGACCAGCTCTATTACATCCCCTGCCCCAATACCGCTCTCCGAGAATTGATACATACTCAGCGACCGTCGACTACGTCCAACGACGGTCCAACCAGCTTCCGCTTGTGTAATATCTTTATGCTCGGTACAAACGTCGTGGCCATGGCTAAAAACGCTGTCGTTGATCGCTTCACGATGCACGCAACAATTTAGGCACGATTACTACATATTGCCAAGATTTCCCTCTCTCGCCATCCACCAGTATTGCCAAGCCAGGGTGTCGGCGTAACCGCGCTGCGTTTCCGCCAGTTTTATGATTTGGTTTTTATGATGACAGCGCGACCATTTTGTTGCGCTCCGCAGATTCGATATTCAACGGGATACTAGTCTAAACGATAACGCTAAGCTCAACAAACACGAATTTACGGTACCAAATGACTTAAGTCTCGTCGGTATCGTTTCGACGCACCGTTGATATAATGCATTCATTTAGTGGATCGAGTCTCTTAAAAAATTTAAAAAAAATTAAAACGCGTTTGATTTGTTTGTAATTACTCTGCGCTTTAACTCGTATTCCATTCTGACCTACTATTAATTCGTATGATTATATAAGATTATGTAACATATATATAGATTCGTGCGGCTATCCCGGACGTTCAAACCGAGTGTTTGAATAAACTAATTACTTAAAACAAATTAATTACTCTGATTACGTTAATTGAACAAATTGTTGAATCGATTTGTAATGCTTCCGATGTGTACATCATCGGACTTCTTATTTACTTTTGCTAAATTCGATTAATGTTTCATAACAATATAAGTGTACAGAATCAAATCAGCGGTTACATATTTTGTTAACAAACAATCGCATCGAGTTTTTGAATCGGAGCTTATCAAATGAATCGCAAATTGTACTTCTGGCAAGACGAAGCGCTCGCGCCTTTGTTTCGTTCGACTTTGCGACAATTTTATATCGTACACGACACAATTGCTTGGTAGTTTATCCCATTACGCTAATAGAAGGATTGTCCGGTCGCCGTAGGACTAAACGTCGGTATTTGGTAGATGATGTGCGTTTTGTCTTTGTAATTAGAAACACGAGTCTTGTTTTGCGAAAAAGATAAGGAGTGCTTTCTTTCACCAGAGATATTGCCTTGTATTCGCAGCAAACATTCGTTCGTATTCCATCGACAAAGTAAACTTTTGTTAAAGCTTTCCCGAGACGTTTCTTCCTTTGTAGTCTTCGATTGCGTTCTAAAATCTTGTTTGAAAACGAAAGGCTTTGAAAACATTCACAATAAATAATCACCAATACGATTCGTGGATCCGTTTTCTTATTATTGCATTATTTAATTCTATGTTTTCTACGTACGAAAA
Source organism: Psilanteris sp. ZL-2020 (assembly GCA_022817085.1). Lineage (NCBI taxonomy): Eukaryota > Metazoa > Arthropoda > Insecta > Hymenoptera > Scelionidae > Psilanteris > Psilanteris sp. ZL-2020. The sequence continues at coordinate 30,235 of JABFQC010000077.1, forward strand.
GGAATGGATTTTTTTTCTTTTTCTTTTTTTTTCTTCCTTTTTTTTAAATTAAAGCTTAAGCTCGAGACGACGACAATAATATCTAGCAGAAGAGTGACGCCAATAAAGCTGTAGCTAAAAATAAGGTAATTGAATACAGGTTTTCTTCGTTGACAATAATTGCTGTTAAACAGAGGCGACCTTTGACATTACTATCGATTGTTCAACTTGGATAAGTCGGAGCGTGCAAAATATCATATTAAACGCGCGCACCGTAAGTCGGCCTACATCTCTTGCAATCGATATCTCGAGACGACTCCCGATGTCTCGAGTCTCAAAGCGATCGTTGTCTTACGCCGCACTGTCAACCGCTGGATGAAGTTAAAAGAGGCTGTGCAATCATACAACAGCCGAGACACGCCGCATACATATTCGATTCACGACAGACAAGGCGTCTTACTCTCTATGCTGTCTTTTTTTTTCTTAATTTATTTAAAATCTATTTATATTTAGCTGCGCGATACTTTCGAAATTGAATTTTGAGTAACTGAATAATTAAATAGAAAATTTAGTTCGGTTGACGGAAAGTTTCAATTGTTTGGAACGATGCACGTGTTTGTTATGTTTAAATAAATACGTGCGCCTTCTGTGCGGCATTTTAACATTTGTAACAAAAGTCATAAATTCTATAAAATAGATTACAACTAAAGTAATTCGTTTGTTAACGTCGAGCATCATTACGAAGCTATTTATCTTTATTTTATCTGACTCTTCGATATAAGGAAGTCGTTTTTCTTCTGTTTTCCGGATTCTTCCTACATATATACTTAAGAGTGTTCGAACACGTTAAAACATGATATCATTTTCGCAAAGTAACGAAGAGAAAACTTTTTCCCAACCATAATCATTTTAAACATTATTTTCTTTTATTTTAAGAATGGCGCTCAAACAAGTCTAATAAATGTATGACTCAGATTAATTATGCGCAATTATTTAAATCACTGATCCGAGTTGCATCAAATTTTCTTACGAAAATATTTTAACAAATTTCATGCTAATAATATATACGCCATAACGAATTAAATCAGGAGGAAATTACTTATTGAATAAATTAAGTAATATATATATATATATGCACATGGATATATTGGGTACTATTAATGGCGTTATTTAAATAATTATTCAACATCTCTGAAAACAGTTGGAATACACAGTCTTTATTGAAGCAACATTTTTAAGTCGTTTCACCTAGTATTGATTTAGAAAATTATGCTCAATGTGTATTTATAGAATTCATTAATTATCTTTCAGTCAATAATGAATTACATTATCCATTTTAATTGCGACTATTTGGTAATTCGATGAATTTGATTCCCTTTATGTAATAGTAATAAAACTATGTGTTTACAACGTCTAAAGAGTTCAAACGGATTAAAAAAAAGCAACCCGAAGAGTGGCTTGAAATGAATAATAGCTCATCATAATTTGGGATTACATAATTTAGCGGTTTGACCATAATAAAGTAGACAATTATATTATTGCCGTTAAGTTTCTAAATTGCCATTAACATAATTAAATTCAACGCGATGGAATAATAATCCAAACATTGCGAAGTGTTGTGCAAAGTTGGTTTATTTGAATTGCGCGTAAATATAAGTATCGGCATTGATATATATATATATTTTTATACCTCGCCACTAAATTTCGATCTTTTTTCCTTATTTATGATTGTGTTACAAATGCCTCGCGAGAGGCATTGTTTACGTGGGTTGTGTATTAAAATGATGCGTATATTTCTTGCCATTAATCATCGTAGGCGTTAACTTCCAGTGTGCAATTCTTAGACGCGAAAATAAAAATAAACACAGCAACAACTGATTTATTTTTCACGATCTCCTTTCCGAGCATTAAGAGCAGTTGCTCGTCTTGTTTGCGGATAATTCGAGCTACCGGCGTCCGGAAATATTCCACGCGTTTCGTTACAAATGGAAGCGGCAAAATGAACCGTGCGTGGATAAATGACGATCGTTATAAAACGACAAATTTATTTATCAGCGTTCGATGCGCGTCGGTCTTTTTTCGCACTGGATGGTCGGACGCGGCCATCCCACACGCTTCGTTAGTGGGAGTCAAAGGAACAAATTATTGTGCGCGAAGTGTGGGAAGATAAAGCGCCGGAGAGAGACAATTGCGGAATGCGCGCACGATCGAGCCGTTCCGGGCAAAGATAGGCAAATCATTGTCCGCGGTATTTTCAATATCCCGTCGGCATTAAAGATTCGCGATCCGTCTTCAGCTTTTTGAGTCGCGCGTGACTCATCGGTTGGCGAGTCTGTCGCGAAACAACAATCAAGGTCGTGAAATTGATCGCCAACCGACGACTCGAATCGTCTCAATTATGCGCCTCCGCCGTGTCGCGCTCGAGTTATGTTTCTCGTTGGAAATAGTTCTGAGCGCCGAGACAAAAACAAACGGCGGAATGTGTTTGTGCTCGCAGTTCCGAAAAAATGTCCGAAATTTTGTTTTCCCGCGGCGAAACGAGTCCTGCGTTAAGCGGCGCATGCTCGTGAGCGGTACGTTTTCAGCGGCGTTGGTAAGAATGCTTTGCGGCTAAATGGGCGTCCGGTGTTTAACTAAAGGGCGGTTTCTTTGCTCGGGGCTGCGGCGTATTAGAAGTTTGAATCGTCCGACGAGTGATGTTGCGTTCGGGGCGCCATCTTGTCGCGACTCGTTTCCTTGACGCGAAAATAAATGAGAACGAAGCGACTGCGATCCTCTCGGGAAAAGTGCTTGCCAACTTTCGGAGCTCCGTCCGCGACGCGAAACGTTCGCTTTGCGTTCTCTTTACGAGTTTGACCTCGGTGCGTGATAATCCAATTATCGACCGAGATGAACTTCTTAGCAATTGTGTATTCATTGCCGGCAATGTTTGTCCATAATTACGGCATCAATTTTTCGCAGATTTCCTTTAAATTTCAGTGGCTTGTCGGACTGTTACTTACATGGGCAGTACACGTGTACGTAACTTGAACGTCACGTTATGTTGACTTATTCAATGTCATCGATGAAGAGGAAACGCGTGCGGAAATAAGATGATCGGTGGCAGTCAATATTTCCTCGTGTGCGTAGTTTGGTCGAATTATTGTAAATAATACCGCTCGAATCAGAAATATATACTAATTAAAGCGAAATGCAAGCGAAAATGAGTTGTAAATTATATTAAAACGTACGATCAGAAATTTATTCCGTAACGAACTTCCGTTGAGCAACAGACTGGCCTTTATGACGAGAGAGACAGAGAAAGACGTTCAGCTCAGTTGGCTTGGGAAGTCATTAATGTCGCTAATATTTCGTAAAAGACTGGCTTTGTTCAGCGATGGCTTTCCGCGCATCACACTCGTACGCTAATCAATGGCTAAATCGCGAATACAAATTTAGATAAGTTTCTTATCGCGCGCATTAGCACCGACCGATTTTTTTACGAAGCAATCACTGCGAGCATGGCATTACTTTCGGGAGTTAGCAAGGAAGCGGGTTGTAATAATTACATCGAGGGTTCGCCGAAAGTAATAGTTTAAGAGCGAGTCGAGGATAAAATATTTAACGAGTCGAGACTTCCGTATTTGCGTTACTGCGGTCGCGTCATCTTCGCAAATGTTCCGCGAAGACTCGAGAGCAACCGCAAAAGGCATTAAGGTGTTACTTCGACCATATCATGCCTGCATACATTGAATATATATATTTATATACATATATATGCGAGTGTGTGTGTACGTTATAAATGCGGTGACCTAACTTTTACTCAATATATTTAAACTCGGTGAAACGAGTTAAATTTGTATAGATTTAAACAAAATGTATTTGTTGTTTATAATAATAACATTCAAATCAATTTGTAAATTTGGCCGTGATTTTAAGCGCAAATACGACCGAGTCCGGACGATTCGATGGATCGTTTGATGTGATTTGACCAGAAAATGTAACGATCAGTCGAACCCTTTTCATCTTCGTGTTTGTTGCAGACGCGATAGTTTGTAACCCCGCAATCGTCTCATTACTTTTCTCGTTACGATTTCATTGCATGGCATTTTTCAAAGCACAAAAGAAGGGAGCGAACTCAAAGTTAAAACAAGAGGACAATTGTAAATAGCTTTTATCGAGCGCATACCTTTGCGCTTTTTTAAACGCGTCCACGCCGCTCTTTCGGAGTTGACGTCAAATTTTCAATTAATTTTGTTGTCAAGGGTGTCGGATGCATTCAGGAGTGCCAGACTAGATAGGGGGCGTAGTCAGCGCGCCTTCTATTGCAGCTTCGTTCCGATTTATCGGCAAGCCTCGACCTATTTCTGTCTTCCTTCGGGACCGGCAGACGTCACACTTTCCAACAGCTTACTTGTTTTATCGGCTCGTTACGCTCGATCGCCGATCGGCATTTTTTCCCTCGGACCGTCGCAGTCTCGCTTCGAGCGAAGAGAGCATTTGCGTCGACAAAAAGCACACGCAGCGCAACGTAAAGACGTCCGACTATTAAATTATTTCGAACTGTTTTAATAACGCGGCTTTCAAATAAGTTGATTTGTTGGCAGCTATTTCGACGCTCTCAAGGTGGCACTAATGCCACGTACTTTTTTTTTCTGTTTCTTTTTCTTCTTTATCAAGTTGCCCGTTAATATTTGTCATTGTGTGGCGGAAGAAAGGCGAATCTGAAAGGACCGGCCAAGTTACCCTCTCGATTTTGACTTTTGATTAAAACGAGAAGGATAGGCATAACGTATGTATATATGGACGGTGCATTGTATCGCGGTGGATTAGAAAATCGAATTTTTACTTTGAACGCGTACAAAAGTGTAGCGTGAATAATTAAAAGAAAATGGTTACGGTATCTGAAACGGCGCATTTTGTCGAGCTCGCATTTAAATATGAATTGTTTGGCGAAGAAACCTCGGTGCAACGGTGCGGTTGTGTGATTTCCTTTTCATTCGAAACTGCACGGCCGAGGCGAAAGATGTCGGCCAGTGCAGACGGCCGCGCATGGGTATATAATCCAAAAAGTCGTTCCACATTGACAAACACAAGAAACATAGTTAGCAGCTGGTCGCTGCACCTGTCGTCCGTCGGTCAGCGCGACCAAAATACGGAACGATATTCGTGATTCGAGCCACCGGAGCTCTCTTATCTTGAATTTCACGCCGGGTTTTCGTCTCGCGTTAACGCGTTTATCAAAGAAGCCGCAATTATGAAGCCACGTCCACGCTAAATATACATTGTACAGGTCCACAATATTCGTAATGGTAATACTGCAACTCGTTCTGGTCAAAAGCTTGAGCGTAATTGCAACGTCCAAATTCAGAGGAAAAACAGTCGTCAAACGAAATTTTGTTGATTCGATTTATTTGCCGCTCGTTTAAAGCAACGTCAGTTGACTGTGCGGGATAAAATTATTCGCGCATTTTTATTGTTCAGTCAATTCGTGTCTTTATACCAACTTAAATTAAGTTTCACGGTATAACTTGACAACGGCAAAAGTATATAACCTCATAACCGACGCAACAATAAAATTTCCATCACTATGGACCGACTGGCAGACGGAACGAGGAATGCATTACACACCCTAGTCTCCAGTCATTCGCCAGTCTTTTCAGCCTCATTGACACGCTGCCGTCTCGTTTGCACAATCAAATATCCAATAAAATCAGTCGCTGCGGATGTAAGACTCGCTGTACCTCGGCGCGTTCATCAACTTCGCCGGTACTCGCACCGCTATTTGAGCAGCGTTTAGGGTGTGTTTACCCAGCTAAAGTAGGCGCCTCGGTCGTTTCGGGAAAGAATGGTCGTATCGCGAATCCGAAATCGAACGCAACGCTTCGTTAGAAAGTGCAAAAATATTATCCTGTTGTACCCATTCGCTCCGGCGATTTGACGTCTGGGCAAAATCGCTCCCCAATCTGGTTCATTAAAAGCATTCGCGCGTGACGAGAGCGAGACGCGAAATAACGAATTTGGCCTGCCGAAGACACACGGCCGAAACTGCAACGTATATTCCGTGCGAATCGGAATACGCCGAGACGTCTATCGTATTCGCGTAATTTACGGGTGGGTAGCGTCAGCCGCAATGCATGTTCCTATTGTAGAGCGTAGGTGAGCGTTCGCTTCCCGAGTCAGGGTCCGGGTGCCGGTTCTCATGATTCGAAGGAGCGGCGGCGGGCGGCGCGGGGTGCAGTTCGACTCCAGAACTACGGGCATGCCATTCTGCGGTCAGTTCGGTATGTGCCTATATACTGTCACGTGTTATCGATTTTGGCATCTCGCTCGCACCGCAGAGTTCTCCCTCGGCGACGCCGAAAGCCTCCCCCTCGGCTCGCTTCTTGCTTCGGTTCGTGCGACATACGTCGGCTGAGTTATGCGACACGACGATATAAATGTACCAGTCCATTTGCCTTGGCGCGGCACCCGCGGTCATTGTTTGCGCGAGTTTATACGATCGGTGCAAGTCGCAGCCGCGCGCTCCACCAATTCGCATTATCGTTTCGGCCGAGATTAAGTATTGACCGGAAGTCGCGGTCATTTGGGAAGCGAGTCCGCGAATTAGCTCCGTTCGACTCTTTCCACGCAATCTCACACGCGGAGGACCTCTAGCGGGTGCCTGCTCGCAAAATGCACGACGGATTGTTCGAAATTTCACTATTAGTTTGGCAAACTGCGTTCGCAAATTCTCACGAACAATGATTTGTTTGCAAGTTTTGCGCCCTGGTAACTGTATATTTTAAGGTGATTTAGCTTTCGCTTTAACAAAGCTTCCGGGCGTCTCCCCCATTAGAGTTCGCGAGTACTTGCTCTTTATTCTCTTGTAATGCGCCAGCACAACGAAAACCAAGCCGAGTTCAATCGTACCGGCGTTCATTTAGTTTGCGGCAAATTATACCTCGCAAGTGTCAATTCGGGCCCGTTATCCTTCTAGGTTACACTGCTGATACTCGAGAGTTGAGCTTTGTTGACAATAAACGCTCCGACCAACTAGAGCTCGCGGGCGAAGGTGCTGGGCAAGCGCTGCCAAATAAACAGTTTACAAAGTAAAAGCCTCCTTTAGCGCGGTTGCCGAGACCAATCGCAATGACCGCACGACAATTTACACATTTTCGACCTCTGATTGCAAAAATGTTTTTCATTAGAGGACATGTTAGTTGGTAGTTTGTTTTAAACGTTATCATTCACGAAATCACCGTGCGAGTTGTAACGAAAAGTTTTAACGATTTTTGGTCACGAATACAATGCGCCAGTGCACAGCAAGCGCCCCCTCGTCGCCTTCATTCCAATTCCAAAGCTGAGTTACGTAATGCATTATATTCTCTCTGACGTAGTGCCATGCCAACTTGTATCACGCATAGTCACGCGAGAGCATTGATACCAATCGCGATATAGGCGTAATTGATAAATCGACATAGATTCCCTATTAAACTAGTCTGATCAGTCGTGGGGCTTTGTTGATGTCCTGTGACAATTTTCAGGCCTAAATTCTGTCGAGATTGACAGATATCGAAAAGCTGACCATTCATTTTCATTAGCGCGAAATTCGAAAACAAAATTCGTTCGGCGAAAGAGGTCTAGATTTGTTCAAACTTTGGTCTTGTGGCGCGCGTGAGTTTGCACGAAAAATTGTGCAAAAAAATCAATATTAAAGAGCGCGTCGAATACCATCGCGAATCGCGACGAAACACACGCGGATTACCTTATACGTCAATGTAACGATTCGCTCGAAATCTTTGATATGAAATATTTAAAATACGTGAAAAATGATACCCCGTGAATAATACTTGTAAAAATGTTGCGCCGTTTTACGTCTCCTTGAGCCATAACAAGCATAAATCTTATTTATTATCGCGTTAGAATCATCATATTTCAAATTTATAATCACGCGAATGCAAGCCGAGGCGAGCGCGGCAATACATGGCGTCAACTATTCTATAACTCAACTATTTTAAATGCAGCGTATAGTTATTATTAGGCGACCGATCGTCACAGTGCCGATCGTCTTGGCAAACAAAAGTCGGGATAGTAAATGAATTACGGGTGGCGGAGACGGGCTCCTCCTCCTACGCCGCTCGGTGCGTCCGCGTACGAGAATAGCCGAAAGTGAGCGCGGCGGAATAAGAAGCGTATTCCCACGTGTGGTCCTGAGCTGGGCGCGGTTGCGTCACGCGTCTCGGCGCGTATAAATAGCGCCGCGACGGGCAGCGGTCGCTCATAGACATTTGAATTCTGTTAAGCCAAAAGTGGACGCGCGGCCGACGCGTCATTGTCTCCTCGGCGAACGCTTTCATTGCTTTTAATTATAAAATTCCATTCAAGTAGTCCCCTGCGTCGACCTCGGCCAGACGCCACCGATGCGCCGCTGAACGTGAAAAATGTCCGTCCGCGCTTCATTAAACGCCAACTTATTCATGAAATGCGCGCGAAATGCCGCGAATCCGGCCGAATTTCGTTTCGCGTCTGCAGCGGACGCGTGTCGGTAACAAAGCGAGGGGAATCCACGACCGACGAAAAGTCGTTAAGACGGCCGTCTCGGGTTTCGGACACCTGTTAGATCCCTTGAGTGATTCGCTTCGAGTACTTTTTGTCGACAGAATTTTCCGCCACTGAATTTGTAAACAGTCATCCTGGCCGAGCCATTAAAAATCACCCGGACGAAATTGTCGGCCGCAGGACGTAATGAATAATTGATGCCGGCCCGTTATGCTATAACCGTCGCGTCACAAACTGACCCCGCCGTTTCTCGATTTGGAAAAGTCCTTTCGCGGCGGATTTAAATGGCTCCGCATAATGCCAATAATTGAGGCTTTTCACGCATGTCGGCGGAGGCTTCAATGCGCCGCTATTTTTTCCCTCTTTTTCCCTCCTTTCCCCTCCTTCTTCCCCTTTTAATTGGAGAGACGAGAGTCTTTCTGATATCGGCTCTCGACGGTCTTATTTTCGTTCGCGTCATTCCCGCCGGTAATTGGAATCGACGAAAAGGAAGCTCGGTCAAAATCGCTGATCAACTCCGATCGATAAGCAGATTTTTCTTCGTTTGTTTTATTTTTACGAATTAGCGCATGTTCGGAAGAATTCGAGTTTTTGCGTCCGATTGATTCCACTCGATCGCGATGTTTTGGAAATACGGGTGCCGAAACAATGGATGAATTATAGCTTTGTTTAGAGTTTCGCTTAGCCTGACTGACAACAACCGTGCTACAAAACCTTTGCGCCTAGGGCCAAGTGTGCGAGTTGGTTTGCGTTTCGTCTTTATTTCCGTCTTGTAAGTTTGACAGAAACGAATTCGCCGCGGAGTTTGATTTTTCTTTCGGCAAAGCGGTATAAACTGAGGCGAAAGATAATCTGCGGTCGGACGTTTGCGCGTTATTTTCGATGATACATCTGTCGAAGACACATTTAGACTGGCTGCTTTTCGATCGCGCTCCAGTTGCGTTGGCGAACGTCTTGTCAGCGCAACGTTCGCGAAGCAAAGATGCAACGAATCCGGCAGATTAGAATGCAGACACTTTGTTGGATCGAAATCTCGTTTCGCGCGTGAGCGAATCAAGATCAAGGAGTAGCTCGAGGAAATCAGAGAGCGAGTCTTGGCCGTCGCTCGTGTGAGACGCTACATTTCCGCGGGGCATGTTAATCCGACAAAAGAAGCGGACCACAGGGAGGCCGAGACAGGTACACGAAAGTATCGCTCGTGTCCCTCGTGAGAGCTTATTTCCGAATTCGTCGCACGATCTTCTCACTGCCAAGACCGGTGACACTCCATTTTCTCGAGTGAAGGATCTCGCGAAAAGACTTTCTTCCAATTTCGTCTAATATATTATTTCCCCCCAGCAATGCGTTACCCAACGACGACGTAAGCTATGGGCTTACGTTATAGAATAATATCTTTCCGCTCGAAAAACAAGATAAACTACCGCAACTTTTGCACTCGCAAGATCCTTTATTTATCTTCGCAATCCAATTACATATTTCGCCGCGCATACTCCGAAATCATTTCGTCGCAATTGTTGACGTGTTACACGAACCGAGTACGTTTATTTGACAATTATGTATGCATTTTATCTGATAATGTCAATAATGCTCGCGTATTATATACAAGATACGATATATGAACAGTGCACGGAGAAACTTTTATTTGTTCAAACTACAAAGTTGTAATTATGTATATCTATATATATGTGTGTGACTTTCGTTTTTGCGATTGTTTCGAAGATAATACAACGTAATAATTTAATTGGAAAAACCGAACTACGGTGACAAAAGGTGTACTTTTCTTCTTATTGTCATTAAAAATTATGCATTTGAACTGTGGCTATACTATTACTGGCGAATTAATTATCAGCGCGAGATGATTAAAAGTTTTTTTGTCAAAGAAACTTGTATTTATTTCACATCTACGGCACAAAATATTGATGTAGAAATTTAATTAATCTTCCAATTCTTTGATCTGTTGACTTATATATATATATATATATATATATATATATACCCAAGTAGAAAATACAGAGATAAACCAATCTTTATAATCGGGCCGAGCCCGGTACGATAATGGCTAACATTAATGGGCTGCAACTTTGGGCCAATATTGGCGCAAACACT